>JBBPNQ010000083.1:0-40820 GCA_038090975.1 Boletellus pseudochrysenteroides
TGTTGTTGGTTGTTTGTTTCCTCCGCTCCCCCCCCCCCCCCCCCCCGTGGATCTCCAACCAATGACGATGATGCGTTTTGCAGTGTATATCGCCCCAAATGCTGATCCTGCGCGTGGCAACGCGAAGGGCGTGGACGAGGGATATGAACGGGATTCCATTCTCGGGGATCGAGTTCTCTCCTCAGGAAGATGTCACATTGGGGATTGTGTCGAAAGGTTCTGAGACACTGTATGCGCGGACCTTGGGTTCGACTCAGAAAGGGGATGACAACAAGGTGTAAAATTTTATCGTGTACAATGACTTTGGCGGTCACCAACTATCCTGCTCATTTCCGTGTCTATTGAGTTCGTTCGACCCCGCCGACTGCCGGAATAAATGTAATACAGCTGTGTGGACAAGCAAAATTGTGTGTAGAATTATCGAATCGAGACACCTGAAGTTGTTGTGCACATTAGTAGTTCCATAAGCTAATAGCCGCTCTTAATGCCCACTTTTTGCACCTAACGTCTTTTTGATCAAGTAAGCAGTACTCCAGACTGTTGCGTTGGGCATTGTGATAACCTATTGATTCACGAGTTCGAATTTACAACTTGGTTAGATCGTCCAAATCCACGTCTCTGACTACATCACTCCATTCGTCAAGGTGCCTGATCATCTGCGCGCACTTATTCCTCACGTCCTGCTCTGCATCCTTGCCGAGGACGAGATACAAAGGCCACGCCTTGCCTTGTGCACGACCTTCTCCACAAACAACTTCGACGAGCGCTTTCATCGCCTTGACTGGATCCCCAGCCTGCTTTCCCGCGGGCGACACAAATCCCTTCGCTGCCGGCCCTCGCTGGTCGTCGTAATCGGGGATCGGATTCGATTCGCCAAAGTTGTTGCGATAGATCCCTTCTGTGCGGAAGGCACCCGGCTCGACGATGAGCATGCGGATGCCAAAGGGCTTGAGTTCGACAGCCATAGTCTCAGCGATGGCTAATTGACGAGAGCGCATGAACGCGCGTCATTCTAGCTCAGGCTCGAACAAACCTTACCGTGTACCGCAGCCTTGGACGACGCGTAGAAGGCTGGTGCAAGGACGTCAAGGATGAGGGCCTTTGTTGTCAGATGGTTTCAGCGCCACGTACCAAGTCCCTTCCGAATGATCATGCGTTACATGCCAGGATAGTGGAAAATGCGAGGTACCGTACCTTGATTTCCGGCCTCCACGCACTCCGGCTGCCCACCATGGCGACTGTCCCGCTTCTCTCTAACAAAAGCGTCACGCGAATCGAGGATTGAACGTCGATTATGACGAGGGACTCACGCTTGCGCATGTACGGCAGGACTGCCGAGGTCACATCGAGTGTGCCAAACACGTTCGCCTGGTACTGATAGCGCAATAATTCCGCTCTGCGATGCGCATGTTACCCCACCATCGGCTTGCTCTTTGGACGACATACCCGCCTTCCTCGACAAACGCAGGGATGCCTATCCCTGCATTGTTCACGAGTACGTCCACGGTGCCCCACCCAGACGCTTGGATGATAGTATCGATTCGCTCTTTCACCCGCTCTGTTCCGATGGAAATGTCGAGCTCTGCGCAGTGTATGTTTGACGCTCGTTGCGGCTCGGCGTCCTCGAGAAAGTGGGCAACATTGGTGAGTGTTCTGGCTGTCGCGATAACTCGATCACCGCGGGCAAGTACGATGCTCACGAGCCTACGCCCGAAACCGGACGAAGTACCTATGGGGTGATATCGGAATGCTGGTAGGAAGGCGGCCTATAACGAGGCGTACCTGTGATTAGCCACACTCGGCCAGGAGGGGATGCCATTCTGACAGCTGGATAATGGCGCAAGGGGAACCAAAGACCTGTCACGGTTTCAAGTGGACCACGCTTCAACGGAGGGCAAGTGAAAGGAGGGCAAAGTCCAGTAGTGATTGGCGCCCAGATTTGATTACAGTTACGGGGGGAATCGTCGAATGACTCGAACCCAGTTGGGTGGCTGCGCGGTGACTAAAACGCTGGTTCTTTGGTAACGCGGGCCGACAAAATTATGTTACCCGGAGCGACCTGGCATGTTCAGCATCTTTGGGTTCGAATCTGCCATCCGCACTGGGCACTGTGGCCAGCTTGATGGCAGCAGGCTGGGGACTGACTTTAGGGTTGCTCACGGGTACGGGGAACACCGCGGTAGTTTGATGACGGGTAGGGCAGGTACGGGTACGGTGTGGCTTATTGTCAACCCGACCAACACCGCATACCGCACCCGTGGTGTGCAGGTTTTTACGGGTGTGCTGGCAGTTTGTGGATCTCCAGGAGCTTGACATTGAGGCCTAGTGGCCCGGGCGTTCCGATATATGTAATAGCCTGAGCAGACACCACACCACTGCAAATCTAATTCATTCTCCTTACCGTCATCCTTCAATCCACTTAATGCCCCAGCGGGCCTCGTGGACATGGGCGGTAACTTGTAAACATGAAGGAAGGAGCAATGGAACATGAAGCCCCGAACTGGACGACCTTCACTACCCAATTGAATCTATCAATTTGCCACGCACTGCCTTCACTAACGCTGTCTCAGCGACGTCCTCTCGCGCCGTTCCTGCTGCCTTGCAGGCTATAAAAGCGGCCTTCGTGGTGTCATCGAAGACATCGAAAGGGGTGACCTCCACGAAAGAAGCCCAAACTTCTGTCGGCCCCCCCTGCCGACCAACCTGACGGCTGTGGTACGGCTGTCATTGATGTGGATGGCATTGACGATGTTAGTGCTGCCAGTGAGGATGCCGAGGATGCGACAGCTCTAGATGCACCTATCGTCGAGGAGGACCCAGTGGCACAGCTTGGTACTTAGTAACTTGTCATATCTAACTTGGATCTTATCTATCGATATAATGTGTTGCCCGTTTAGCGTCACTCAAGAAAGCTGGTGTTTACCCGCCTACTCTTTTTTTCAAGCTAGATGCGGTAAAGATTGAATATTTCAATGGACGTCTTGTCCATTTCTTTCCCTGTGGAGCGCGAAAATGCAATAATTCAGTAGGTGGTGTCCTCACAGGGCCGGCAGCTTTTGCACTTCGCCCGCAACAGACTGCCAGCACAGCCCACATGAGCATTCTTGTGTCGTGGATGCGACATGATCTGGTGTCCTCAAATGATCATCCTATTGCAGTTATCCGGCAGCAGAAAAAGAGGAAACTACTTCTGGGTAACTACCATTAGCTATTAGTCACTATAACTTCAGGCGACCTTAGGTTACCGAATACTACTGAATGCATGCTGCTGCTTTTCGTCGGACGACCTGCGGGTAGTGACTCACACCGCAGGTAATGGTTCATACCGCGGGTACCAGTCTCCCTGTGACCCTGTGGTGTTGGACATGTCGGATCCGCTCTACCTCCCTCAGCTCCCGGTAGAACCCGTCGGACGGCAGCACCGAATTGGTTCCCACTGATCAATCGCATCCCCACCCTGTTGATTGATCCAAAATTTTCATCACAGCCTGTTCTTTCTTCAATCCAGAGACCATCGAAACATGCCTCGCCAATTCTTTGTTGGAGGGAATTTCAAGATGAACCCCGGCTCAGTTGAGCAGAAGAAGGATATCATCAAGATCCTTAATCAAGCTGATCTAGATCCCTCGACCGGTATGTGCCCATCACGTAGGACATCTCGCAGAACTCAAGGATCAAGTGCGACAGAGATCGTCATTGCACCCCCTGCGCTATACCTCATCCCCCTCCAGGGCCTCGTTCGCAAGGAAATTCAGCTTGCTGCTCAAAACTGCTACTTCAAGTCGTCGGGCGCATTCACGGGTGAAATCAGGTCGAGCGGATGTCATTCGTGTCTTCTCGGATGTTTACTGGTGTCTTTTTAGCCCAACGCAGCTCGCCGACGCCAAGATCCCATACGTCATTCTTGGTATGTCGCTTCCTTTAGCCTCGCTCGACGATCTACTACTCGAACATTATTCCCTAGGACACTCGGAGCGCCGTACCCTGTTCCATGAAACGTCCGAGTTTGTCGGGAGCAAGACCAAGGCGGCTCTGGATACCTCTCTCAAAGTCATCCTCTGTGTCGGGGAAACCCTTGCGGAAAGAGAAGCAGGGAAGACGACAAAGGTGGTCAACGAACAGCTCCAGGCTGTCGTGGACGTCCTTAAGGATGCGGCTTACTGGAGGTACGTGTCCTCTCCATTCCCGACCCGAACCCGAACCTGAATCCACTTTGGAAGCAACATCGTGATTGCGTACGAGCCGGTGTGGGCGATCGGCACGGGCAAGGTTGCTACCGCGGTACAGGCGCAAGACGCTCACGCCGAGATCCGTCAGTTCTTGAAGACGCACGTCTCTGAAAGCGTTGCGGAGACGACGAGGATCATATACGGCGGTTCTGTCACGGCAGCGAATTCCGAGGAACTTGGTGCGTGCACCTCCTCCGTCGTGGTTCTTGTGCTTAGTTCGTATGGGTTTGGATAGCGGGGCAACCGGACGTTGATGGGTTCCTCGTGGGCGGTGCATCGTTGAAGCCCGAGTTTGTGGATATTATCAATGCGAAGCTGAAGAAGTGACAAGAATACTAGATAGTGTGTATTGAACCGGCCGTCTAACAGAAGGTAGCCTTAAGTGTGCGTGGGTGGACCAAAGTGTATCCGAAAATGGAAGTCAGCTGCAGTACCCCTGGCTTACCTGAACCATCCCTATAACTTGGAGATGCTGAGGTCGCTCCTAGCACCTCTTCGGAATCTCCAGGATCATGCACACGAGAACAGCTTGGACGACGATGTGCTGCCAAACATACCGGTCGTGACCACACAGGGAAGTGCTCTCGCAAGCCAGGTCAAATCTCTGGTGGAGGAGTTAAAGTTGGCGGAGGATACCCACTCTAGGATCACGGTAAAGACAAACCTCGCATCGTTGGGCCCCCTTTGGATTCACAGACCACGTTTGGCAGATTTTACACTCTCTTCAGTCTGTCGTCGCAGAGCAGCACTCTGGAGCGTTGGACGCATTTCGTGAAGCGGACGGATTTCTTATTTTGATGCATGTCCTGTCAACACTAGCAGCGACGCCATCTGCATTGTCTACTCCTCAGACAACTCAGCAAGTGTTCGATTGTATGCAGCTTGCGTTTATGCTCACCTCAAAGACTTTGGATCGATACTCAATCAACTTGACCTTCTTCGAGGTTCGTCATTAACTCTGCACCGTCTCTCCTTGCCCAGGTTCTTACAGTCCGGCTCTAGGAGTACGTGGGCTATGCGGCTTTGTCTGACGCTTGCGACACGCTCATTAAACATCCCGTCACCTTCGAAAAGACACTTGGCTGTCTTCTTTCGCTGTCTGTCCATGACTTCGCTGCGGTCGACATATTCGTGACGTTGCAAGCATATTGTCGCGATATCCCCGAGCTCGACATCCATTTCTTGGAATTTGCGCCATCTCTTGCCACCATCCATCTGCCTCGTGTCTTTGACATCGTCTGGAGGCTTGTATTCGGATCTCTCACTACGAATTACTCTCCGCGGATCATAGTGTATAGGATCTTGGAGCACTTCACCCAGTCGTCCCATCGCAACCTTGCCGTCTTGAGCATGTTGGGTATACTGACGCCGATGTTTTCCAGTTTCATATCTTCTACAACAGACCAGCTAGGCTCGCACGCTGCGGAACGTCGGCTGCAGTGTAAGATCATAAAGCGTCTTTTCGAGATGGGCGCTTCCACTCAGGATGCGCAGCGACTATTTCAGTGCGCAGTGAAAGAGGACAAGTCGCTGGATACAGAGATGATCGACCTCATTCGCACAGCCTTGAGATCGAAATGGCCGCCTCACATTTGCTTCCAGGATAAGTCTGCCGTGACGATGCCGCTCGGTGGCTGCAGTACACTTCCAACCTCTGGTTTGACGTTCATGGTATGTGTCATGAGATAATTTCCCCGGTGCTTAGATTACATCTATCTTCATAGCTATGGGCGTGGTTTGAGAGGATGCCCTCTGTGGCACACAGAATATTCAACATCTCTTTTGGGACGCGTTGTGCCATAGAATTGGGCATAGGCAGCAATGGTGCTCTTGCATTACGAACGAGTTCTCGCCAGGATTTTGCGGATCTATCCAAAACCCGAATAGAAACCTCACGCTGGACCCATATTGCGCTCGTTTACTACCCGCATCTGGCCTCTCGAGCTGCCGTTCGTACGTTCAGGCATGCCATGGACTGTCCCAGATTTGACATTCTGTCCAGGCGTGTTTGTAGATGGTGTTCTTGGTGAAACCTTCAACTGGGCCTATCCTAGTATTCATGGGGATTGTGTTGGAGAGTTTACATTGGGCGATCAAAGACCAGATAGGGCCTCCAGTTGGTGTGCCGCGTCAGCATACCTTCTTTCTACACCACTAGGTGATTATCCTCTCATGTTCGTATCCTCTTGTCGCTAATCAGAGTCAGATGATGAACTCACTAGATTTATTCATCACATGGGTCCCAGATATGAAGGAAACTTTCAGGACAGAGCTCTTGTCCGATTCCTCACGTATGAGGCGTCCACCTCACTGAATATGCATATGACTGGCTCCGTATCGGTGTCTGGAGAAACATCTCTAAAGAAAGCTATCAGGGATGGTGCCCTGATCACCGAGGCTTCGATTTTGTGC
Organism: Boletellus pseudochrysenteroides; assembly: GCA_038090975.1. NCBI lineage: Eukaryota > Fungi > Basidiomycota > Agaricomycetes > Boletales > Boletaceae > Boletellus > Boletellus pseudochrysenteroides. The sequence continues at coordinate 6,642 of JBBPNQ010000083.1, forward strand.
AAGGTCGTTGCCAAGGATATCGCTGATTTCCCACCACTAGATGCCCACCTTCTTTCAATAAGGCAGGCAGCGAGCAGTGGCGTCATCCTTGGACACCTTGCCACTATTCCATGTCAACCAATAGATCTTGCGCTATGGAGAATCGGCGGTGCTCGACTGGTGCTTTGTTTGGTATCTCTTGCGGAGGTGAGCACCGCTGCGTGTCGTTTGTTGCACGTTCCATTAAACGGTGAAAGACGTCGCACGAGTTGTCGCGGACCATCGCCATCCTATGTGATAGCCTTCGTAATTGTTGGCAAACTTCGGAGGATATGGAACGAGTCGGTGAGAGTGACGTTCCATATCCATATTCGTTGCTGATTGATTACAGTTGGTTACGATGTTCTTGCCAGTATCCTTTATCAAAAGAGTCGCCTCATCAATATGACGACCTTCGAAATCTTGTTCGAGTTTCTTGGGCTCAGTTTTCGGTCTCCGGAGTAAGAGACGTCTCATGTTTGCCTTGCTACATGACTCATGGCTGGTCATTCAAGCGTTTCCACTATCACGAACACGATCGCATACACTGCCATCGCCCTCGACTTTGAGCTTTGGTCGATGACAACTACCGATATCCAGCGAGCACATCTTGAACATTTCGCGTTTCTCTTGCGTGCTAGTCGTTACAGGAAATTCAATGCCAAGATTCGCTTTTCGAAACTCAACCTTGTGCGTAGATTACTTTTTGCTATTCAAACGTCATGGTACCTTCCGGAAACGGTCCCTCATGTCGTTAATGCACTTGGCGTTGTCATGCAAGCTCATTTCTCTGCCAACGATGCTATCAAACCTGTCACGTCGTATATTGCAGCGAACGTTTTTTCTGGTGTGTACAGCGCTTTTGTTTGTATGAGACGAGACACAATCATTGCGGTGACTCTATAGATCCTGTTCCACTGCCTTCACCGCGGGCTTCCTTTACAGGTGGTAGTAACAACAACGAGAAAGTGCGACTTGTCTTGGACGCGGTCATATCACTCCTCCGGATCCCGACTATGTACATGAAGTTTGCAGAAGCCCTGCCTGTTGCGCGTATCGTGCTGCTGTGGCTCGGATCTGAACCGCCCCCTGCTCTCGTTTGTCAAATCCTTGCGACCATTAGTATCAGTTTTAGTACCTCCTCTTCCTTTCCGAAGAAATTCGAGCTTGCAAGTGGTTGGCTTACGTTGAGGAAGGTGTTACCACCTATCTGGGACGATGTCATCCATGAGGCTGCTCTCGATTTACTGCTGCAGCCAGCTCGAGATGGTCGTACGGTTTCCAAGGCTGTCAAGTGTCCCCAGATGCTTGTTGTCGTGTTACTTGCGCTTCGTCAAGGGTTGTTGGTATATTCGGGCATCCAAGTCCAAGGTTAGAGACCTTTATCCACGCCGGCAAACATTGTTGACATCATTTCGACTCAGGACCGTCGAGACTTGTCGTTGAACGAATTCTTGATGATTTAATCAGCCTCCACGGCTCGCATTCGTCATTTCGTCAGATGTTTAAATCACTGAGCTCAATCGAGATACTCATTGAATGTCTCTCGTCTTCACCTGGGAACGGCGACTCAAAGGTATCTGCACAACTGACACACCTCGGGTTATTAGTAGCGATGGGTAACCATGTATCACCTGCTCAGAAGCAGCAGGTAAGCGAGATGTTAGGTCCGAGGCACGTTTGACGCGGTTTGCGTTCTAGATATTAGAGACCACCAAGCCCGGATCTCAGCGAACGAGCCCTGTTGTCACTCCTTCATCGAGTAGGCTTGTGTCTGTCCAAGAAGAGGTACTACGCAAGAGTACAAGTCGCTCGGAAGAGTGGAGAAACACGATCATTGCCTCTGAGCGGGAACGCTTTCGGAAAACATTTATCGACACGTAAGATATAGTTTGTTTAACATGTTGTATGACTGATCGTGGGATCACAGGCGTGAGCGCCGCCGACGTATCGCGATAATTAGCGAGGGTATTTTGGGGGAATGTTCGGAACGCGATGTGTGGTGTCATCTGGGACCTGAACGGACTTGGAGACTGGACGAGACGGAAGGCCCACATCGGACGCGGTAAGCCATGCCCTTTGATTTCTTGTGATGTTCACTCAATGGTGCTCAGGAACAAGTTGGAACCATTCGCTGAGTTGCTTGGTCTGGTGCATCACGCAGAGAATAATAGCACGACGAATGATGGGAGAGATACTGAAGTCTCTTCCACCTTACTGACGGATGGTTCGATCAAGGATGACGTGGAAGCGTTGTCGAACGACAATGGAAATGCTTTGACAGACGAGATTGCGGAAGACAAGCACCGTCGGGTTAGGCACGAACTAGAACCGGGAGACGTTATCGAGGCCGTTAGCACCATATGCCGAGTATCTGGGGTGGACTCCTATCGTACGCATACCCATTCTTTTTCGCCCGGATCGCCTTTGAGTTTGCTTTCCAGCCGGGTTGCTCATTTTCGGACATACCCACCTCTATATGTTGGATGGACTGATCGAGAACGACGTAGGCGAACTGATCGATGCTGTCGATGCGCCAAAGGGGATGTTTTTTGTTACTGGCAGCACGCCGCATTTACGTGGTCCCCAGAGGGCACGGCGGTGGTGAGTTGGGAGGTACAGGATCCTTACGCGGGAGCTATGCTCATGGAATCGCAGGTCACTTGAACAGATCGCAGGGTTTTCAAACAAGTCGTTTCTGTTTAGGGATGTCGCGTGAGTGTGACCCTTGTGGTTATATTGGATGTTGGTTCAATGGAGGTTAGTCTAGAAATTTTCTTCAAGGACAGCCGAACGTTACTAGCCGTCTTCCTGAATGATGCCCATCGCCATGACATTTCACAGAGGCTGCAGGTTATCATAACGCGACATTCGATGCATGAGTACGTCTCGACACTCGGTTTAGTATTACGAGAGATGAGCATAGCGATGCCATTGGGGAAAGGAAGGGCCGCACCAACTACTCACGAAAAGGCATTGGAGACCGCCCAACGACAGTGGCAGAATAGAGAGATCAGCAATGTAGGTGGATCAGTCCTGTCCTACATGCTACATGCCTGATTCGATGGTCTGTTTAGTACACCTATTTGAGTATCTTGAACCAACTCTCGGGACGCACGCCGAGTGATGCGACGCAGTATCCAGTCTTCCGTATGTATCTCTATTGATATATGCCAGCATTCGCCTGACTATGATCCGGAAGCCTGGATTTTGAAGGATTATACATCGGACACTTTGGATCTGTCCTCATTTGATTCGTTCCGAGAGTAAGCCATCTTTCATGTTCCTCCATCCCTACAGGTTACATGGTTCGGATTGCATAGTCTTTCGATGCCAATGGGGGCTCTGACACCAGAGCGTTGCGAGATCGCCCGAAGTCGTTATGAAAATTTGGAAAGCGTCGAGGAGAAACCGTTTCACTACGGTACCCATTTCAGCTCGTACGGCTTAATTTTTCATGTGGTGCTGTTTTTTCGCGGGTAACGCGTGCCCGACGGACAGGTCCATGATTGTTTGCCACTTTTTGATTCGCATGGCGCCATATACGGGCATGTTCAAGACCCTGCAGGCATGTTTTTGTCTTGAGACCAAATCGACTAAATTTATGTATTCCCATAGGGCGGGGATTGGGATCTTCCGGATAGACTGTTCATGTAGGCCAAATGGATTTACCTTGCATGCATCTGCCGATCACCATGCATAGTGACATCGGAAGGACATATCTATCGGCATCGCAAGACGTGAGAGGGGACGTTCGAGAGCTCATCCCCGAGTTTTTTACGTGCCCAGAGTGAGCTCAGACCACGCAGAGCACCAAATATCTGTCTCACACCTCAGCTAGATTCCTCGAGAACTTGTCCAATCTCGACTTCGGTTCTTCGACGAGCACGGGTGAAAAGATCCATAATGTGAAATTACCCCCGTGGGCCAAGGGAGACGCACTCTTGTTCGTGCACATGCATCGTCAAGTGAGTGACGCGTATCACTCTCCGTTTGTCTCGGTTTCTTATATTTGTCTCCCTGAAGGCCTTAGAGAGTCGCTACGTGAGCGAGAATCTCCCAGCGTGGATCGACCTTATATGGGGGTGCAAGCAACACGACGTCGATTCTCTCAACGTATTTCACCCACTCAGCTACGAGGGAGCGATAGGCGAGCCAGTTCCGATGTGTCAGCGATAGGCATCCTCACCCATGTCACAGACCTGGACACGATCACAGACCCTCTCGAACGAGAAGCAACAATCGGAATTATCCACAACTGTGATTATAGAAACACTGTTTTTTGATATGGGCTTAACCAAAAATAGTTGGACAGACACCGCGAAAGCTTTTTTCTTCGCCTCACCCGCCGAGAAACCTACAGGGTATCCTTAGCCTCTCAGTGCAAGCCTCCCGAGGAGTACCAGAGGATGCTTTGGCTTTGACCAGAGATCCCCGACCACTGAAAGGTAAGGCAAGGGACGGGTTCATTGCATTAGCAAACGTTTACGGCTTTCATAGTGGTACTCGATGGACCTGTAGCATGCGTAGTAAAGGACGGCAGTGGCAAAGTGATCCCTATGCCTCATGGTCTGCTCTCTCCCCCATCGCGATCCGATGAGCAAGTTCAATGGGGAAAAGATGGCACCCTTCGGGTGCTCCATCACGGCGCGGTACGTGTTCCATAATCTTTCACGTTAGAAGATGACAAACGATGTTTTACTTCAGGTAGTGCAAACGATCGAGGCTACTTGTCCTACTTGCGCTGTATTTGCGGATCAAGACACCCTTGTGACTGGATCGGGCGATTCATTGGTACGCATTTGGCGCCTCTCTCACGCTCCTCCGTCAATGTCGCCATTCGTGGGTTCGACATCGGCGAGGACCTGCAAGGAACAAGCGACTTCGCTGTCGCTCGTCCATCTCCTGCGCAAACATAGCGCTCCTATAACCTGCCTTCGCGTTTCCAGGGCTTGGTCTTTAGTGATCAGTGGCAGCTTGGATGGGAGCGCCATTCTGTGGGATCTAAACAGGGGTCTATATGTCCGATCGATTTGGCATGTCGGTGGAGACAGCCCAAACCAAGATGCAGCTGTGCATCTCGTCGCGATCAATGAGTCTACGGTACGTTGTGGACAACGAGACTGGTCACGCCATCTCACGATCGAGATTAGGGCTACATCGCAACCTGTTCTACCCAGTCTTTGTGGTTGCATAGCATCAACGCGCGGCCGATTGCGAGATTGGATCTCACGTCGGGCGTGCCTCGCACGCAATTACCCTACGTGACGTCCATCGCGTTTCACGAGCGGGATTACTCTCATCTGGGCATCCTCGCAACCGGTCATGCAGATGGTTCTGCTGCTCTCTATACTTGGAATGCGGGGGACACGCCCAAGGGTGTTCGGGCTCAATGGAGCTTCATGAAGATCCGTGACTTGGAAGCCGAGAAAAATATGTCAGCGTCCATCTCGTCCCTCGACTTCATCGGGTGGGTTGTACTACTTTTTCTCTTTTTCACTGTAGCTGAGACATGTGGTGGATTTGTCCCGCGTAGTGAGACACTGTGGGTTGGGGATTCGTCAGGAAAAGTGGTTCGGTGGGCTCTTCCTGATTGAAATGAAACTCAGTCTGCACTGCAGATCGAGGTAGCCCAAGTTCCGTTAGTACTCTATTGTGAGTTCCATTCCAATGTGGTTGTTTCATGCCGCCGTTTGAGATGCCAAAAGATGGTTTCCGTAGACAAACGATTGCATGTTGTCGAGCTTGATCGTTTGGGGGATGACCCGTATTACCCTCAGTTGACGAGATGATCTCCTAGGTGACCTAGGCTCCTATATGAGGTTATCGTCGATGTGAGCATGGGGTGCTTACCGTCATTTTCCGACCACTTGACATCGGATGTTGTGAAAGTTTAAAGTTGACGTATATTATCCAAGGCCTAGCCCGGTTATGAACCTGCCTGATGGAATGATTGCCTTCACCCGACTTTGAATTGCAGCATCGCTGACTTGGGGACTTGGGAGTCCTCTAGATCACGTATGTTGAATGTGAGGGTGGTCCGCATACAAGCAAACAGGGCACGACCGACGCTGAGGTCAGATGGCAGTGCAGCAAGGACGTCAAGTTCTGGGCGAGCCGTGACGAGAAACCGGACACTCTTGGTTGGAAGCTTACAACTTTGCGCTACGTGAGTGGACTGAAAGAAGCTGTCGGCGAGTGGTGGGGTTACCGCTCTCTCGAAGCTATGGTATAAATAGTTTGACTTGGTTTTGCAATGAACCGTTCAACTTGATGGGTCAGAGGAGAGACAGACTCGGAGAGAGGGAGACTTGGTTGCTACTTGGTAGACCCCCCGAATGACAGAGGCCCGGACTTGTACTTGGTATCACCAGAGGTAAAATTGTGTGCCCACGAAGAGGAAGCATCTTCCGCAAAACTGTTGAGAATATCACATCTAGTATCTTGGATGAGAGACATTTGTGTCCCCGCAAGCATCCATTCCGTTGCATCCGACACCGTGACGCATAGCATGTCTTTGGAACTTGATTGTTTACTCGACGAGAGTCCTTGCACCACCGTTGATGCTGGAAATAGAAATCCCTGGCACCAACGCCAGCCTGACTTCAAGTACCGTGAGCCCAACCACAACTGGCATACTACCTCCTCTGCTTGGTATGCTCCGTGTACACCATCACCTATCGAATCACGAGCGTAGTGCGTCTCCCTCTGCATCTTGATAGTAACCTGTGATGGGCAGTCGTGGTAGTCTCGAACGAACGCAAGATGGCTAGCCAAGAGTCATCGCAGTCATAATGTCACCGATTCATGAGCATCTACTAGTCAGAGACATGTTACCGACAACGATACACCAACCAGTACACGGACCCTGTGCGTAGCAGATGACACCGGCCAAGCCAGTCACCGCCTGGACGTATCCGGGTGCCATTCTGACAGAGGAGACTAAATGACCCTGGCCCGATCTCCGACTTGGAGCAAGCACTTCGAGAACTGTCTTTCTAGCATCCTGCTGACTGTGTTCCCGAACTATCTAACATAGACATCCTCTCAAATATCGCATTCCCGATAGAGTGCCGCGACCAGAACGGCATCGTCGTGGACAAGCGTCGGTTCCCTCGCCTCGGTCAGAACAACCTTGTTCGTAAGATGGGGTTTTCTCTTCATGAGACGTTTTCCACCTCCTCTGCCGTTGAGTAAAAAATGGCAGATAACTTGAAGCGCACGTAGTATTTTTTTTCTCCATCAATCTAATTTGTTTTCTTGCATGGGTACGAATCTCTCCGACGGTGCTAAAAGTAAATTTCACGCTGAAGCCAAAGAAGCAGACACCGCACTGAACCAGACCAACGGTTGAATCTTGATTGTGAACCGTTTAGCCTTGGAACCACTTCGAGGTATGCACTTCAGAGCATATACATGTTTGTGTTCTTAATGATTTTGTGTCGGGCTGGGTGACATTAGGGACACTGGCAGCCAGTGTCTTTACAGTCCGGGAGGTCGGCAAGTGTGCGGTATTGGAGGGACTGTGCCAGCACCAGGCACCCACCCGATATCTTCACGACTAGCCACCTCTGCCGTCGCGGTGATCAAATAATATCCGTTCATTATCCTCACAGGCTCGACATGTCCACCAAGTTATCTCACAAGCACTTATTTGCTAAGATTATTAGTCTGTCTCACGCGTTCACGATCAAGTGTTGCTCGGACCCCACCAACCGGGTATAATTCTCAGCAAGTATAAATTTATCAAGCGTATGATACTTTACCAACACAAGTGAAATTGCAAAGTTCCCATCTTGTTGGCTTGTCGCCGAAGTACTGGTTCCCTCTCACACTATATCTGTGCTGATTCAAGCGACGCAGCTCTCCGCGGGGATGGTGCATGCTTGACGTCACGATACTCTGGCCGTGTCTTTGGCCTTTGTCGAGCCGAGAAAATAGTATAGCCAAAAATGATATCGGATCGACCAAATTCCCTAGATAGCGGGCCGCTGCTGATAACGAACAGTGTCCGTGACGTATCGCGCACAGCTCGAGCCCCGCCAGAACATGGATGACAGATGCTTCTAGATCGGTCCGTCCTGACCATGATGATAACGGGCCCAGAGATATGACCTTACAGCACATATCGTCAGACCCCAACCTCTGTCCAGCCTGGTAGGTTGTTCAACCACCGCAGCGCTCTGTACCAAGTACGAACACGGAACTCGGTGCCACACCGTACATATGGAACCTCGGATCTTATCGGGCAAGGTAATGTACGTGTTCCACCTGGATCCAGGTAGACATACGCATCAAGTCAATACACCGTCGGTACATTAATCCTCCGTTATCTTTCCACCCATGAGTGATCCGGGCACTGTTGAGATCCTATCAAGGCCACAGCTAGAATACATTGGATCAGAATGCAAAAAGAGGGTAAGTACGCCACAGCAAGGCCTTGTCACCCTGATCAATGGAGTGTTCGCTGTCAGTGATTAGTATTATTCGGGAAGCAGGAGTCCATCACGGGGATACGGGGATTCACCCGGGGAAAGCGGGGGTTCCTGACAAAGGCAGGAGACCATGTTCCCATGTTCCATTCCATGTATTACGCGAAGATTGCGCCACGCCATGCTGACGCATGTACTATTGAAGTCCAGCTGGGGTTCCACGCATATACGACCCTTCACGGGAATTTTGGGCGGGAAGAGAAGAAGAAAATATCTGGCCCCTGATTGATCACGAGCTTTGGAGATAATAAACGGGTATTTCCACCGACGCGGATCAGCCAGGTCATCTTGTACTGCTGTATGTCTAGGGCTATGCTGCCCCACAACATGTGCACGATCCAACGGGTGCCAGAATTAGAAGCATTTGGAGGAAAGTGACCAGTGGACCATGCTTGCATCCTGAAAAAACGACGCACCTCGGTCCCCAGGAACGCCTTTGAAATTTGATGAGTAGAGACAGTCAGTCTCACATTGAACGGAGAGGTAGTGTCCAGCTACAGTGCATAGCGGTCCAGGCAAACACGGGCCCTCCACCAGACGGCAACAAAGCGGCCCGATCCCTTCTCTACACCACCAGCGATCAGAAACACAAGATAGCTCGTGATTTCAGAAAAGTCTGCAGTGGTCCGCTTTCATGGCTCGCCTTCGACAAATTCGATTTCGATGCGGACCCCTTGGGGAATTTCGGCTGAAATCCAAGTCCGCATTTGGGCCGCCATCAAAATACTGCACGGCTGGAATCGGAGAAGTCGACCCCTCTGCCATCGGGTGGCTAACGTAGTCTGGGTTATCCGCATGTCTTCCATTGGGGAGATACGTGACCGATGCCCAACTCTGACGAACGGCACAGCGGGCGATAGCGAACATTACAACGCCAGCTTGCGACAGACTGGCTCGCAGTGACTGTAGGCATGACAGCGGGTAGCGTCGTGACGTGTGGCAAACAACGCCAAACGGGGGTTGCGCTTCACAAACTGATGCATGTCTGTGTCGTGGGCGGAGCGAAAGGATCTTCTCGACTCACTGCTGCAAGCTCGCGGTGACGACGACGAGGGTATTGCCCTCGACCGCGTTCTGCACGGTCAGAATGCAATTGGAAAAACTTGCAAGCCCTTTTCTTCCAACTATCAATCCTCCTTCCCAACTAATTGATCAAATGCAGCAAAAACCATCAAGATCGATTCGCTGCGATTTACCGACAAAGATCTCGTCGTACTTGGTACCCTAGATCGTGGCCAGTTCGGTGTCGTTTGTCCCATCATTTACGCTCGCATGTTCCTCACTGAGTCCAGACCCCAGGTTGACGTGGTCAAATGTGCCTTTGACGGACGTGTTTATGTTCGCAAATCAATCCAAAGAGCATTCGCTCTCAGATCTCGTGAGGTAATCTACCTCAACAGATAGTTTTACTGTGGTTGACCCAAGCTCGAATAGCAATGCTCCCCCCAGATTGAACGCGATGTGTTAATACTTGCTAAGCGCAGTAACACCGTATGGGCACCTCATCTTTTGTGTTCGTTCCAGACTTCCACGCACCTTAACCTTGTTATGGATTACGCGGACGGCGGCACCTTATGGGACGTACTTGAATCCAGTCCGCATGGTGGCAGAGTGCTGGAAGCTGATCTGGAATGGTGGGCTCCTCAAGCTGTATGCGCAATTCATTGGTGTCACTCTCAGGGATTTGCACACCGGTATGCCTTTATTTGAATGACTGGGATACCGCTCGAACCACGCAACACAGCGACATCAAACTCCATAACTTTGTCCTCACTTCAAATTTTCATCTACGTTTGATCGATTTTGGTTCTGCGGCACCCCTGTCTCCCCCAGAACCGGATGGGAGCCAGGACATTCCACAACATTATTCATTGGTCCCTTGCGGCACTTGTGACTATATTTCTCCCGAGATTCTGCAAGCACATGAGGATGCTCTACTTGCACTCGAACTCTCTGGTCAGCCCCCAGCCTCTCCTGTCTCCAAGCAACCGGCCAGCACATGTGGGTTGGAGACAGATTGGTGGAGCCTTGGAGTCATGCTTTACGAGTTAATATATGGTGTCACCCCGTTCTTTGCTAACGATATTAGAACAACCTATCTCAGGATTATGAACCACCAGGTCTACTTTTCGCTGTTTATTGTTTTGCTATGGTCTCACACACCACTAGACCAGCTTGCGATTCAACAAGTCCGTCCCTATTTCGGAACCCTGTCGGGATCTGTTGCAACGGTAAGCATCTCTTGTAGACATTTCGGTGGCCCATCTGACATCTGGAAGGTTTTTGACCTCCCGTGAACGCAGACTCGGCCGTTGTAATGTAATGGAAATCACCGAGCATCCGTTCTTCAAGTACACACACTGGGCAAGCGTTGGAATTGGTAATACACATTCATTCAATGTTCAATTCCTTTAGTGACAGTGAGTTTCTAGACGACGCACCACCGGAACTCCACGTGCCACACTTTACATATACAACGTCCGCCGTCGATTCATCCTATTGTGCATATCCCGAGGCCCAGGATGAAATCGTCTCACAACCATTCCATTTTTCTGCATTTTTCCAGTCCTCCGTGAGCGCGTCTCCAGGCCTATCCATTCTACGCTCGACCCCCCGCGTTACTCCCGGATCTGGATCCCCCCCGACCGAGGCTTCTTTCATTGGGTTTTCTTGGGGACCACCTAGAGACGCATTCCCAATGTCGGATGCGAGCAGGAGTCAGGGAGCGCCAGAGACCCTGAAAACTCCTCGGCCTTTGCTTCCTGTTCGGTCCAGCCCCTACCCGCCACATGGAGAGCGTGATGTGCCATCTGACCACCTTAGCGCTTTCGCGACACCCGTTCGTACGCACAATGTGGCTCTCTACCACACTCTCCCACGGACGAGCGCTGCAGGTCGCACACCAATGCGTCGTGCGGTATCCGACCGTGAGGCGATGAGGCAACTTGTAGACTGTATTGGCATGAGCGCGCGCAAGAAGGTGCTTGCCAGTGGCCGGAAGCCTCGAATCCTCGGTTCCATCAACCAAAGCCGAACATTTACTATCAAGAAAGAGCTCAGATTTGGGCCACCGCCTACCGTAACCAGCACCAACAGAACGTCTAGCGACTTCGCACCTGACCCTGTTGCGTCGGAGTCTGAGGCGACAGAATCAGGATCGGAAGGGCCTCCCAGCCCAAGTCCAAGCCCGCGCCCCGGATCGGCAATGTCAATGTTGAGCCGTAGAAGCACCACACCGACGACAACCGCGGCCTCTCACTCTGCGCGGTTTCTAAGTCTACCATCACCTCCGTCTCGGGCACAGGAATATCGGGATGAGGGCGGGGACGATGATGAGACTTTCTCTCTGCTGGAAAAACGACATGCAGTGTTGGTGTCACAGTTGTACAGTATGCAGGCACAGATAGATCGCCTTAGGGAACTTGTTGAGCCATAAGGGTTGGTCACCATCCTCTGTGGGTCCTCCGACGGAGGCAGGCGAAGGAAGAATACATAGCTTTTCTACCGATCTAATCTGTTTTCAGAACCGACCAGAAGAGAAACCAGGAGTAGTAAGCATCGCCGCTGATAATGGGAAAAAGACGCGAGAACCCCAGAAAACATTTATTGGGCACCTCAATCGGGTCCTGCCACTTCACGTACCTGTTTGGACTTGGGAAAACACGACCATCTTCTGCTTCTCAATGGGGCAACGGCCGCATCAGACATGTAACAGTCAAACCACCCTCGCTGGGAGGACAAGGCGTTGGCCACTCTCGTAGTAGGGTCTATTACTATGCCGCAACTACTTTCGACAGGGTGTGTCGGTGGTGCGATAGCACCGTGGCTAGCCTTGATATGTCGCGGAGTTGGACCAAACAAATCAACATGTCGCATGCACCGACATTGTCACATTCCATAAGTTTATTATGTATTCGGGAGCATTGGCATCGACAGAGTGTTCACTCTTTCGGCTGCCGCACACTCACACCTTTTCCTCCCAGGTGCTTTGGCTGCTTGGACCTTATTTAGGAACTATGACAGACCATCTATTTAATCTCCTGCGTTTCAGGCCTCTAGTTCCCCAAGGGCCCCCCCTCCACTTCACGACCGCGACATGACCGGATTCGTATACTGGCGGAGCATTGATCGCTTCGTTCGTGTTCTTTACCGGTATACGAAATCCGACATCATCACGACCGTCATCCCTGTAGTGCGTATGAACCTACTCGATATGCTGGTGCTCGCTCACTTCTACGATGCCAGACTCTGTTTGCTGCTGCTGCCGCCCCACTTTGCGACGCCAGCCACCTTCCCAGTGTAATATTTTGGATTTGGTTGCATCTCTTACAGTTCAACGTCTCGAATCAACTGGTCGATCCGGAAGAAGACGACAAGAATAAATCTTTCCGTCCGATCCCTGCCGGCCTCATCAGCATCCGGGACGCCACAATTTTGCGCTGGCTCCTCACCCCAGCTTGCCTGCTGCTTTCTGCCGCATATAGCACCTACTTGTTCACTGTCAGCGTGGTACTTGCTTCTTTAATCATTTGGTACAACGAGCTGCGGGGTCATGAACACTGGCTCTCCAAGAACGCTGTGACTGCGTTAGGCTATTCCTTGTTCGAGCTGGGTGGAACTCTCACTGCAGGTATGTTCATTGGCTGTTCGTCTGCCCATCACTCACAACTGGACCATAGGATGTGATAGATCCACCATCGAGCCAGTTGCGCTGATTGCCGTGGCTATGAGTATCGCGATATTTGCGACGACTCTACATTGCCAGGACTTTAAAGACGAAGAAGGCGATCGATTGATCGGACGAAAAACACTCCCCATCGTATTTCCCTCTCTGGCCCGAGCCTCGGTTATGGTTGGGCTGCCCCTCTGGTCTGTCTGCTTGACGTGTTTGTGGGAAATCGATGTGATATGCAGTGCGGCGTTTGTTGCATATGCTGGATTGGTGGGGATACGATTCATGATGCTCCAAAGTGCCCAGGCGGACCGGAAATCGTGTCAGCTTTACAGTGTAAGCCCCGGCGATCAATCTTCCTGTACAAGCGTGCTGACGTGGTTCGCAGTTGTGGTTCTCTCTCGCACACCTCTTGCCAGGATACTGGCGGTTCTTCCAGGGCACTGACGCTTGTTTTGCTGCTTTCTAATGTTGTACCATTAGCTCGACTGCAGGACAGATGTACCCAACATTTCTCTATGCGAAATTTAGTATCTCTGTTGTTGTAATAACGGTCTGCCAGGAGGAGACCGTAGTAGTGTTTCGGCTAGGGAAGTACAACATACCTAGCGCGACATTTGTACCATTACTCGCTTTTTTTGAAAAAAAGGCAACCAGTGACCAAGACGATGCCATATGCGATAAGCGGAAGAATAACCGCGAGGGTACGTTGGTCGGCGCGCTCAGAGTACGTCAGTGTTGGCGGTGGCAGGCGCAGGGGGGGTGGCAGATTGGCCGCCAAGATCATTTCAGAGTCCGATGAGAATGCCGATCGTCGGAATGGAGAATATCCCGTCGGCCACGAGGCTTCACACGAGGCCAAACGTCGTAAGCACATCTTATTAGTCAGCCTGTCGCTGATCCGAGTTTTCCGACTGCATCAACAATGGGCGTCTGTCATGTCATCCCAGTTCGTCAGCGTCGAGGGTACGGATCACCTTGGCGATCTGTTATCGGCTTAGTCGGGTCATGGGGTCTTGAGCAATGAATCTGATCAGCGATTCAGACGTGACACGAATCCGGAGCCGTCGTATCGCCATGGGGTCACGGTGCGATGATGAATGTTTTTGCAGCGGCCCGGGTCAACAGGTTCGAAAAAATAAAAAGAAAGAAAGGAGAAGAAAGAGAAGTCGGGTGCTGCGCGGTACAGCCTGTCATCCTCGCTTCAGAATCATGTCAGCCGACCTCGTCCCAGGCCCGGGAAGTGCTGGGCCGTTTGAGCGGCTCATCGTTGATTCGGACACTCGGTAGACTTTTTTTTCACTTAATCCAAAAGGTTCGGGTCGTCCTCATGCCGCCATCTTTCGACATGACAACATGCTGCGACTCGGAAATGAACCACTGTTTCGGGTTCAAAGGCTCCATCGATCAAGGTCGCATGATTGGAGGACAGGTACGCCTACACGTGCAACGTTCTGAAACCAGTGACCTGACAGAAACCACCCTTGTAATTGTGACGAGCTTGACGGTGATCAAATCTCCAAAACACGAGGTGAACACCACTACAACAACGTGCGACGACGTAAACCACTCGCCGCATTTTTTTTCTGTGGGCTTAGGATTATCTTACAGGATTAAATTTGAGTTATGAGTCTGTCTCGTCCGGTAACGCATACCAGCACCGATCGTGGGGGGCAGAGCCCCCACGCTGCATTGTGAGACTACATACTACCAAAACCTAAGGATCGATGACAAAAGAGTACATCCTGCGCCCCATGCCACACGAGACAGTTGTGACGTTATCGCTTGGCCACCTTGCCACGGTCCACTTGGGTTTTACGGTCGAAGGTCGGAGTCGGCCAAGTTTACAGTAAGTTGCGTGTTCATGAACGACTTAGGATATATTAATTTGTCCACAAAGGGCCCACTGGCACACACCGTGCCGTGAATTATGACACGAGATATATCCAGCCTATCATGGGATGTGATAAAGAAAAGGCAGTATATGCTCTCTAACACACTTCTCTATTTGAACTTCCGGATGTCTTGATGCGCCGAGGTATTGAGGTCATTGCCGATCGTGTGCGTCGGTCACCCGGTCGGTGCGTCCAAACGTGTAGTAATACGGCAAACAATTGACATTAAAGTATACCTATCATATCCACGCCTCTGTATGTACTGCAAAGTGTAACAGGAGTTCATCCTACAAGACCCTCTGGGCTTGGCTGCACACGATACCTGCCCGACACATGGCCCAGAACGATATCAACGCAACACTGGCAACGACAGGAGCCAGCATCCAAGAAATTGACCTCTACCCTGTCGAGCCATACCTCGTCATCATTATCATCTCGCTCGTCGTGGGGTGTTTTCAGTGGGGCGCATATTTTCGTACTAGATTCAACAGCCAGAAACACCTTGTTCGGGATGAAGAATCAGTGCGGTCCTCCCAGCGAGGATCGTTCGTGTACAGCCTATCGCTCGCAATCATCAACTATTATCGGGTACTCGTGTTTCGCACAACGGTCGGCTTTCGCTCGTATGTGTTTAATCTGGCAGAGGTGTTCATTATGGTAGCGTATATTGCTTTGTTAGTCGTGTGGACTTTTGTCATTGGTGATCTCACTAGTCATTTCGCTTGAGTGAACACTCACGACCTTGTTCTACAGAGTCCGATCCAGATGGTGAGCCGCTGAACTGGTGCAGTCGTGCGGGTTTGCTGGCTGCTAGTCAATTTCCACTTATCACCATCCTTGGCACTAAAAACAACATTATGTCCCGTGAGTCGTTTGAATCCATTGCCCTTTGGTGCTCAATCCTGACGCTGAACTTTCCAGTGGTCACGCACATAAGCGCTGACAAGGTGATCTGGATTGCATACTTGATTAAACACGGACTGACGTCAACATAGCTGAACTTCGTACATAGAGTCACGGCTAGGACTTGTTTGATATTTATTGGAATCCATGCTCTAGGAGGAGCAAACAATTTCTCCTTGTACGTTCTATTTCGTAGCTTGCATGGATATTGCAGCAATTTACAGCCGTTCCAAGCTATGCGCATGCTTCAAACGAAGCCGAACTGTTCGGTATCGTTGCCGCGTTGGTATTTGTGGGACTCGCAGTTGCCTCCGTCCGCCCTGTGCGAGAGAGGGCTTACGAGCTGTTCTTTTATCTTCACTTCGTTGCTGTCATGTAAGTGAGACACTCGGGTGTATTCACGAAACAGAAGACTGACTCTGATCAGAGTAATCATGCTCACCACGATCCTTCATATCAAAAATTACAGGTATGTCCCGTTTTCTACATAACCCACATAACTCCAAGGCTTTGCTAACTTGATTATTCTAGCGGATCTAGTTTCACATACTATATCTGGCCCTCATTCGCCATCTGGGGGGCCGACCGCTTAATACGCACCAGTCGTTTGCTGTATTTCAACCTCGCACATTTTTGTCCTGGTCAAACACCAGGTGTGCTAGATGCGACCACGGAATTACTGTCCGATGGTCTCGTTCGGGTGAAATTTTGTCGCCCGGATAATTTTCGCTGGTCTCCAGGACAATTTGCTTACCTTATTATGCCATCCGTCTCGCGGCTCCCTTTCGAGGCGCACCCGTTCAGCATCGCAAGTATCGATTCTGTTCTATTCACTCCGGGTACAAAAGTAACAGAAGATACCCATGGAAAGGAATTGGTATTCCTGATTGGAGTTAAGAGTGGGTTTACACAGCGCCTGAAGGACGTTGCAGCACAAGCGGGGGGAGTAAAGGTATATATTGATGGACCATATGGAGAGGGTGTGAATCTGGGTTGCTATGATGTCTCGTTGCTTATTGCAGGTATGTTCGTGACTCGGTCAAGTGCCTTCACTGCTTGATTATCATTTCAGGGGGGACAGGAATCACGGTTACATTACCAGCCTTTCTAAATATTATCGAGTACGTGGTTCGCTCGACGCGTGAATATGTTGTATAACGCATGGAAATAATTAGATCAGTAAGAAATGAATCAAGTTGCTGCCGCCGAGTTGTCCTTATCTGGTTGATTCGTGATGCTGGTGATTACTTCTGATCGTTTGGACATGACGAATACTAGCTCACAGTTTAATCAGATTTTTTGAACTGGGTTTCGGAATCACTCGCCAAAGCAATTAAATTTGTGCCTCCTGGGCTTCAGGTGGACATTCAGGTTTTCTTGACAAAGAGCCATCCATATCTATCCTCCACCACTCCGGAGCGCCGAACCGCCTTCGGAGAAGTTCATTTGAACCCATTCGAAGATCAAAATCCCTTCGAGAATCCGCCACATAAACCAGAAGAGGCTATATTCTCAGCGCCTTGGCTGAAGGTCACCAGGGGCCGACCGAACTTGGAGCACGTACTCAGTGAGGAAATAAACGCGGCTAGGGGCAAGGTATCCGTCAGTGGTAAGTGCTGATTCTTTGCTCTACTTTGTGGGCTGACTATCACTGCGCGCTCTCCTTCCCTATAAGTTTGCGGTCCTAATGCCGTAGCAGAAGTCGTTCGCAAGGCTCTTCGAATTCCTTGGTCAAGCCCATCGAGCCCGCTGAATGGCGGTCCTAGCGTGACCTTGCATGTAGCATGTTTTGGATATGCATGACTTCCCCGGCTAGAGGAACTTCTTCGGGCCTACGAGCGAATAGACAGCATGTTGACTTTGGGCATTTGGATTTGCGATGTTGTATGATGTTCTCGGACGCTCGTTTATATAGCACCTTGTACCAATTAGCTTTTGTAATTGATTTTCCTCGGCGTGGGCAAAGGGGGAATAGTGCTCAGCGCATCTTTATCGATGGAGCTCGCGACAAGGGTACCTGCTATTCTAAACCCAAGCTATCTGAACAAGATTCAGAAACGCCATACCGAGCCCCATCAAACGCTTGGAGTTGAGTTGGTGACCGTACATGATAAAACCTGAACTTGTCGTCGTCGGCCATTGACAGCGTACGTCTCGGAGTGGGGATTGCGGGGCTGACTACCATGAAGGAATCCAAGGAGACGAGGCTCGCGTAGGATGCTGTTGTCATGGATTCATACGATGAAACCCCAAGCCGTCTACGCTTTTTAATTTATCCCAGCGAAAATGATTAGTTAGCCGCAGAACGGACATGCCATGACGCTGGGTGTGGGAATCCCGGCATTGCAACTTCGACGCTGTTCGCGACAGCGACGAACTCATCACCAGATACCCCCCAAGATACCCATTACACTGAGCCCTGCTGTTGACCAGCGCCATCCATGCCTGTGCCCTCTGAAGGGTCTACGCGGACGCGGTACTCAATTACGCGGTCGACGTCGTCAACGAAGAGCATTCGCTCTTCCCTGGGCGTCGCAAAACCGCGAGCAATGTCCAACGCGAGTAATATCAGCGGATGCACGACCGTGAAGCCGTCGTCATCACCCACCTCGACGACACTTTCCACTTCTACGGTTTCCGCGAGGAGCAACATCCGCTCGCCCAATGCAACACCCGTCCCGCCTGTCTCTGTCTCCAAGCGGACGAGTGTATCCATGTCAAGCAAGGCTTCACAGTCCAGCCACCGGCTTCCGGTCCCAGTGGCAAAGCGGGCTGACCCTACTTCGCCCTCGCCTGTAAAAGGTCGCCGCACCTCCCTGATCGGACCTCCAAGCGCGTTTCCGCGCTCCCTTTCCTCTGTGTCAGTGAGTCAAAGGCCGGGGGGTGTGCAGGCCACGCCTTCGCGTACGAGGGTCATGTCGGAAGCTTCCACTCCCTCACGGAATGCACAAACGCACGTGTCCTCACATTCTCAATCCTACTCAAATTCTGTTTCGACCGGTCCCTCCGTGCTCTCTCCCCCTCTGACTTCCTCAAGTTCTGCGAACAGGATGCACAAGTCACTCTCAATGGAGGGCACCCCCTCCCGTGGCCGCGCTATGAGCACGGGCGTTTCTGATGGCGTCCCCTTCAATGTTAAACAGGTTACGTCCAGGCGGAACGACGTCCAAGGGACCCCGACAAAGTCTACGGCACAGACGACCCCGGGGAAGTCTCCTGCTCACGGAACTCCAGGAAGGTCCCCAGGACACGGTACCCCTGCCAAGTCCCCCAAAGTCACCAGAACCCCGGAGAAGTCACCTCAGGCTCAGGTTACACCATCAAAGTCCCATCTGCTTTCTGTAGAGAAAGGACAACGTAAAGGTTCTACCACTTCTCTCGTCGGTGGAGGTAGACATGAGTCCGTGGCTCTTCTATCTGAATCGCTGCTAGCGCGGACCATGAGTGCAAGTGGTCCCGCGAGTGTCGTTAATGGATCTGGACCGCTCAGTCAAATGAATGGTGCCTCGACCTTGGTGAATAATGATGGCTACGCTTGGGATGATCCGGACGCGGATGATATCACGCTTGAAATGATAACTGATGTTGGCGAGGACACCGGGGACGAGGAGGTACGTTCCCATTCAGCCTCCTATAATGACATCGATTGTTTCGTGTATGATATTTTCTCCGGGAATATTTGTTCGATTCTTCCGCTCCTTTCGCTTGACCTGTAAGGTTATCTGCCGATGCATCCATTGTCCCCACATCTCCAGCATCCCGCAATTATTTCTTCATCCCACCGATATCTACTAAGCACTGTCTTACCTCTGTTCGCTCACAATACCCAACATAGTTCGAAGGGACATTGAGCAATCTTCGGAAGATCCATCTTACTCGCCTCACATCCTACAAGCGCCTTCTCGAGCGTGCACAAGCAAGCAGTGCAGCCCAGGCGTATGCGCTCCAAGCTGAATTATCCATCCTCAAGAGACAAATACAATCGAACAATCCATCTCAGGTCCCAGTTGGTGGCGGTGAGGTTTGCGTATGTGGTGGTCGGAAAGCGAAGGGGTACTGGAGTGCGTACGCGGAACATTTGAGTGAGGACGAAGAGGAAGTAGGATCGGCGAGTGCCCTGAGGGGTGATGGGAAGGGTGGGTTCGATGAAAAGGAAGTGAAACGGGCTGTTAGAGGGCTGAAGAGGGAGGCGAGGATGAAGCTGTGAGTGCCCCACTACATTTCTTGCTTTTCGCGTTGGCACATATATGTGTATCTCTGGGCTGTGGTCATGGCCCGAGTTTCGCGGATGCTTTCTTCCTATTCCTTTGTCGTTGATCAGCATGCTGACCACCGCACTCGGCCCTCTACAGGATTGGTTTGATTCTAGATTGTGAGTGGATCTCGTCCAAACGTACCATGATCTCCCAACTTTTTGATACTGACGAACTTTCCTGTGGATCGTTTCATCAAAATAAACGCCTATATCTGCGTATCTGGACGTTGTCTTTCCTTGTCGCTGACTTTCATTCGTATTTCTGTTACTTCCCGTAGCCCTATTACCGGGAGATATTCCCCTGCAAATCCTCCTCTTGCAGAAATACCTCAGGTCGACATTTGATATCGTGGGCACGCTAGCGCCGGAGTTGGCGCTACGGATCCTTAGGGAATTGAGTGTTCAGGAAGTTGTTAAAGCCGGCTTGGTGAGTGGTGATTTCACACACTACGATCCGATACCATGCTGGAGCCGGGCTATTACGTTCTTTGGTGGAGACTCATCGAGGAACTGATGCGAATGTTGTCCTTAGGTGTCGAAGAAATGGTTCGCAGCAGCTAGACATCCTGCTTTGTGGCGTTGGCATTGTCTGCGGTTGACGGCAAATGATCCAGTGCCAATCAGAGCACCTGACACACCTGAAGGATGGTATGTGTATCTGATCCCCCATTCTCTCGGTTTTGCTGAAGGTGACGTCGAACTTCTCTGGCCATGTGTTATTAGGTTCCCTTTGTATCGCTCATTGCACCACCGCGAATCCAATTTCGCGAATGCGTTGCCGCAGAGCATCAGGTTTTTGAATGGGCATACCAACTTTTGCACAACACTGCTCTTAAGAGGTGGGTACCTTTCCCTTCAAAAATGTAGTATTCGTTTCACTCCAGGTGCCATGTTTTCAGGCAAGCGACTGATCTCGGGATCTTACGATGAAACCATCCGCTTTTGGGACATAGAAACTGGTGAGATGAAGAAATGCCTACAAGTGAAGAAACCAGTTAGTTGTGTTGATTTCTTGGCGGAGGAGGGTGCGGTTGTCCCTTATAATATTTTCATTGCCGTTGCTCATTCCTGCATCTAGAGGTCTTCGTGGTTGGGTTCCATGACGTCGGGTAGGTGCATCTGTTTGTATGATGAGCTGCCACTGAAAACGTTGTCCAAGACGTGTACATCTGTTCTCTTCAGTTACCTTCACACCTCTACAACAGCTGGCCGGTCACCTGAACGGTATTCGTGCTGTTGCTCTCTCTTCACGTAACCTAGTTAGCGCTGGAGCGGATAAAGCCCTGGTTTGCTGGGATTGGCGGGCAGGAACAAAGATCGTGCGGTTCGGACAACAAACGACCGTTAACATCGGTGTGCAGATTGTTGGGTCTTCTGGTGCCACGGATGAAGGCGAAAGGGTAGTCAGTGTGACTATCGATGGTATCGTTCGGGTGTTTTCAATCAGTTGGGTTGTGTTTTTTTAGGGGGCTCCCTTTATGAACGCGGCTGATCTATATATCATAGGACGAAGAGAGATGATCTCCCAATTCAAACTCTCTGAGTTGGGTGGTAGCGATCCCGCTCTGAATGCTAGGTTGCACAACGTCGGTACTGCGCCGAACAATATGCTTCAATGGTTCGCTGCTAAAGGTACACAAATGACGGTAGGTGCTTGTATGGTTTTGTACCTTTCCCTACCAAATGATCTGTTCAGTGCGCCACGAAATCCGTTATTCTCCACTTGCAATGGAACGAAGACGAAGAGAAGCCCTCTACGACTGAAAGCGGCTTAACGTCCCCTACCAGTAGTAATGCGCGGTTGTCTTCTCCAACACTGCCACCCAATCTTGCACGTAGCATTGCTGACCCGCACACTCGCGCGGCCCCACCGCTCTCGAGGTCGACGTCGTCACTCATTACTCCTCAGCGTCGGCAGTCGCATCTTGGAATTTCTGTCAACGCCACGAGTGCCCCGAGGAGCCGCCATTCTCTCGCCACACTCGCCACGCCTCTATCTTCGCTGCTTTCTTCCTCACCAGGCTCAGGGACCCCATTGTCCCCGGTGAGTAGTGGGGCTATCGGTGCAGAAGGATTTGCTATTAGGTTTGGACGTGCTGCGATCTTGACGGCTCCACCGAAACTTGTTGCGGTGGTGGAGACACCAGACGTTGTTGTCGGCGCGGTCGATCCAAGGAAGAGGAGGGTAGTCACTGCAACCAGGTTCAGTTCTAGGACAGGAGCCGACCGAAGGGTGAGTAATGTAGACTTTTTTGTGGTTTGATTGATTTTCTAATTTTTGGGTAGGTTTTGATGTCAACTCATGAAAACAAGGAAAACATCATCCTCGATTTCGAGCATCCTGAAAGGGACGGCGGAGAGGGTGCGAGCAACAGTGGCAGACTCTCACTGGACTACCTCAATCATGCGCCTTCAAGCCCAGAGGCAGGCGTAGACATCGATACGAATATCATACCCCTCTCCGGAGCATGGGCAGCGCTCGCTAATCTTGGTGGGAATTCTGTGAACACGACTTCGATAAAGGGCCTGTTAGGTACTTTACCCAGCAAGTTCACGGGTCTTGCGACACCCGAGAAGAACCCGATGTCTATGCAATTGAGCCATGAAGAAGTCGTCGTGGGGTGTGCGGACGGCACTATCTAGTAAGTACACTATGATAGCATGGGCTTTCAGATACCGATTCACCGTGACATTGTAGCGTCATGAAGTTCGTTGGTCATGAATATCAGAAGGAAAAATCCACTCGATCGGACAATGCGGACGAGGACGAGGAGACGGTTGACTCTACGGATGACCTTGGCGCATAAGCTGAGGTCCTCGTGGTCACATTATCTCGCTGCGTTGGTGAGACCGGGGGTCGCAACGTCGGACTCCAACCTAAATTCTGTGATCTGAAAACCAGCGCAGGATTGTCGCATCTATACAATTTAATTCGTATTCTCCTTGCCGCTAGAGGACACGCAATATCGAACCCACATTCACTTATTGACCTACTCTACATTCGTTTAGATTCCTAGTCGACTACCTACATTTGCAGTTTCCCATCCATATCGTGATGTCACTACGCCTCGACTTGCCGTTAAACAGGGTTTCCCAGTTTATGTAAGCAACCACGGTTCAGTGGACCACCATCAACAACGAGCAGCTTTTGTGACTCAACAGCCTTTCCATTGTTTGGACATTTACTATTGGGCCAAGAGCTGTTCATTACGTTTTCACGGAAGAATGTCCTCAGATGACGAACCCGGTACCAGCAACTTCGTGTCAGAATACGAAACTCAATTTGTTCCCCGGTCGGACGATGACGAGGTTCTCTGGGCGGTCCAGGAAATCACTGCTGAGCGTAGCAAGCAATATAAGGTGAAATGGGCTGGGACCGACCCGGCTACTGGGAGGCCGTGGGCACAGTCTTGGGTCACGAAACACGACTGCACCGATGATCTGGTGGCCGAGTGGAAAGCAAAGAAGAGTCGGAAGAAACGCGGTGAGTGGTGTTTAGTCTAGGCCGTTTAACACGGTTTGGAGTTTTGAATGCTGAGGGTTGGTCACGGACCTCATGTGTAGGTGGACGTGCGAGTATCGCGTCGCGAGCATCTGGGTCGTCCAAGCGTGGAGGTTCTTCCACGTCCAGGAAGAAGACGCGTTCTCCGACGCCCGAAGCGACGACGTCGCGTTTGGACTCGGTCCAAGAGCACCCTTCCCCACCACCGAAGAGATCCACTATCAAACGCAAACGACAGTCTGAGACCCCTGCGACGACGTCTGGTGGTGCAGGGCAGGCCGATGAGCAAAATGAATTGTCCAGACCACGCAAGAAGCCAAAAATAGCATTGGAGGTCCTCTTGCCGCCAATTTCTTCGGACGAGGAGGAAGACGCTCCGCCTGTACTCGCTTCCCGTGTAAAAGTCACCGTGCAGAATAAGGCATCATTGAAAAGTACCGGCGCCGCGTTGGACAATTCCGACGAAGATGATAGCTCACCACCCAAAGCCAAGGGCAAATCCGTGGATCGCTTGGATGTGCGTTCGAAAAGTGCTGCTGTCACATCCAGAGCGTCTGACTTGCGAGAGGAGTCAAGGCTACAAGAATCGAAGACAGAAACTGAGGGCGTTCCTCGACGCAAGGAGCGCGTTGCCGACGCCGCACTGACTGTATTGTCTCAAGACGAGGTACCTCGACAGCTCAAATCGAAGAAAAAATCGACATCGAAGCGCATAGCGTCCTCAGGACAAGACGGTGGTCCGTCCGAGAACGAGGTGGTCTCAGCAGTTATCCCTGTTAAGATCGGACCTCCTCGAGGTGCAAAGCGACTGGAGACGTTGAGAACGCCTGGGCCGCCAAGTAAGCCCGGACCTTCTCGTACCAAATCCCGGGGGGACGATTCTGCGGATGAACGCGTTCTCGCAGAAGAGCCCGATGACCCTGGTGATGATGCCCCTGTCTTTATGGTTGACAGCCCTACATCAGCTTTACCTCCCCCGCATATATCCATACCCCAGGCAGTCCCGAGCGCACGACCACCTAGTCCCATTCTTTCTCCGGGGGCTAGAGCACGGCTTGAACAGTTTGATCAAATAATGACCTATGACGCCTTCGATGCCTCTGACCCACCCCATCCGCTTAGTCCACCACCATCAAAGCCAAAGCACTCAAAACTGGGCATGTCCAATGGACTCATTGTCCCAGAGAGTGAATCATCAGGAAATTCTCAAAGCCAATCCCAGCCGTTGTCCAAGCTTCCTCCTTCGCCTCAGCCACCACCGGTACGCGAATCTCCGCGTAAGCCGTCCGACCTCCCTACGATCGCTGTTATCCCTGTCTCTGCTCCATCTTCGCCCGCCTCCTCTCAGGATCTCTTCCCATTACCCCCGAGACTCCCCCCTTCAGCAAACCGACCGTCAAAACGGTCGACGGTCAAGCCTGTACCACAGATATCCCCCAACACATTCCGTTCGACGATCAACGCACGGTCACACGTTGCTGGTTCTGAAGCCCCTCCAAGCTCGATCGAGAGTTTCACGTCTCCGAAGCGTGTAGATAAAGGAAAGCAGAGAGCAGTTGAAGATGATCAACTTCAAAGTAGTCTATCTGAGAGGGAGGGGGATGGCGAACGGCGGGGGAAACTAGCGCAGAAGGGGATATCCGATTCGGAACTCAAGAAGAGGGGAAAGGTGCTTTTCGATCAAGTCCAGCGTGCGCGGGAGGCAGAGCAGCAGAAGAAAAAGAAGGTGAAACGATTGAAGACTGTAAACGAAATTATCAACCAAACGGTTTCTTCACCGTCAAAGGGATCGCCTCCTCCATTCACCGGCGGGGCTGAGAGTGCTCCGGAATTACTATTGGAAGACGTCATTGATTTGACCGGGGGCGCAAATAGCACGACTTTGGATACGGCAGAACACGGCGAACCGAAGCCGCTGAGCGAAGAAGAGAGGGTACGCCTGCGGATTGAGCTGCGGCAAGAAGAAGAGGAGAACACTCAAGAGGCAATGGGTATCTACCCACCGCTTCCCGTGAAGAAACCTACTATCATGAATGGCAGGGATGCCCAGATACCACCCCCTAGGTCCCCTGAGGTGATTTATGTTCCGTGAAGCTATTTTTCGGCGTGATTGATGTGTCATTTAGCACTCTCCGTTTAATAGACAATTCGAGGATGTTGACCACGTCGAACAGCGCTCTGCAGACCTCCAATTAGCTAGTGTTATTGTTCAACCTAGCCAAGAAAAACGATACGAAGACACCGACATTGAGCCTTTGCCGGCCAATCAACAAGCTAGCTCTCCGCCTCGCCTGATCCCCGAAAATTTGGTGTGTCATTCGCTGTCTTATTTAGACCCACACTCACACCGCCATACTCGTTTAGAGTGATTCGCCAAAGGGGAGACTCGGCGAAGCTCTATCCTTGCTCAACGTCAAGTCGGAAGAGATTCAGCGGCTCGAGCGCGAGTTGGCTGATGAGCGCAAGAACCTACAATGTCTGAAAGCAGAACTTGCTAATACCAAACAATCCTCAGAACGGACAGGATCCGTCCTTGCAGCCTGCGAAGCGGAGCGCGCTCAATGGACCAAGGAACGTTCCAAGTGGGAGAATGACTTCGCTATGTGGGAGACGCAACGCAAGGAGTGGTGTGACGACAAGGCGAATCTCTCGGCGCGCGTTGCCGAGTTACTGGACGCCGCAGCACGAGGGGAAGAAGTCAGTGCCAAGTTGGCGGAGTTGGGGGCCGAACGTGACGCTTGGATCAAAGAACGTGGCGCTATGCTAAATGACATGACGCAACTATCGGAAGAATTGACCGTGCTCATAAAAGCCCGCGGTGAGAATGACCAAGACCGAGTAAAGTGGGAGGCAGAGAGAGCTTCGTGGGTCGAGGAAAAGGCTAGGTGGGAGACCGAACGTGCGGCGTTGCAGGAAAAGCAAGAGGTCTCATCGTGTTCCGTCGACGAACTAACTGCCTCATTGGAACCGCTCACGTCCGCAAAGGTTTCTGCTGAGAAGGATAGAGACTTCTTCCGTGAACAATACATGGAAGCATCTGAATTCGTCAGTTCCGTCCGCGAAGAGAACACGGAGCTCGAGAAGAGGGTGAAGATAGCCGAGGGACAGGCGCAAGAGGGTGTCGCAGCGATCAAGGCACTTTACGAGGTATTTATCTTGGCTGGCAGCTTGTACCGATGCGCGCTCACCGACATCCTCAAGGGTCATATTAAGGCTTTGCAAGCTGACGTGGACCGTTGGAAAGGGTTGACGGAGCTCCTGCAAGAAAAGGACAGACGAACGAACGACGAACTTCGCTTACGAGCTGCACAAGTACCTGAGCTCGGAGATCTTTGTTCTCGCCTCACAGCAGAAAATAAATCCCTTGAAGCTGACGCTCGGAAACTCGGTCAAGCCCAACAACGTGGAGTCATCCAACGAAACAAGCTATATCGCGAGATCTTTGTGCTCAAGAAGGAGAAGGCATCGCTTAGGTCAAAGCTAGCAAAGATGGCTGACAGTAGTACCCAGGAAAGTGTGCACCCCGCGCCCGCTCCGCCAATCCTCGAAGATCCTGAAAATTTGGATCCAAATGATATGGAAATTTTCCCGGATCCGATGCCTCAGTCGTCAGACGTCAGTTTTGATGAACCTGCGCTGTTTCCGTGCATGTGGCGTCCACAGTTTAGGGACCAATGCCAGCACGTCTTCGACTCCAAAGAGGTGCGTCTTGCTCAACTCTGAACTTGTTCGGTAAGTCGTTTATGACAGCACGTAGGATCTTGAGAGACACATGCAAACGCATCTTCGAGACTTGTTGAGCGAATAACACTCTGGATCCCAAAGGTTTCGCATAATTTCATACCATGCTTGGTTTTCTATGTCGTCCCAGTCCGTATATCTACCGGGACTTGGTTTATTGGGTTCTGTGGGTTTTTCACTATGGCGGGAGGTAACTAGATGGATCTCACATTCGCCCAAGTCAATGCGTCAAGGGTCTTTGTATTTGGCGTGCACCGTACTGTTTGTATGATGTTCAAAGGGGTCGAGAGATCGCTGAATGGTTTTTCGGGAACAGCGTTTGTAGTAGCCGACAGTCCGTGATGGCAACTAAGAACCAGAAGTGTAAGTAGACGAACACCTGGCGACTTTTCAGACGTCCGAGCGTATTATACATTAAAGCAAAGCGGAACGACAGAATCGGGAATGTGTTCCAGTACATTGCATGCAAAGGGAAACAACAGTGGTAAAATATAACCCTCATCTAAAAGTGAATCGCTTTTCCGTATGCAGACATGGCAGCCTCCTTGAATGCCTCGCTAAGTGTGGGCTGGAGGGGTCGGAAACGTCAACGCATCGTATCTGACCAATGAAGCAAAAACATACGTGAGCATGCGTCGTACGTGCAATGTCTTCCGAGCTTGCGCCGTATTCCAGAGCAAGAACCGCTTCCGAGATCATCTCACCAGCGTTAGGGCCTTTCGATGCGATTAAATGCGCTTCTTCATGAAAACATGACGAGGAACTCACCAATGATGTGTACACCGAGAATTCTGTCGGTCTCTTTCTCGGAAAGGAACTTGACAAAGCCCTCGGTGTCAAGGTTTGTCTTGGCTCGGGAGTTGGCAGCGAAGGGGAACTTTCCAACGTTGTATTGAACACCAGCGGCCTTGAGGTCCTGCTCAGTCTGTCCTACCCAGGAAACCTCGGGGTGAGTGTAGACGACAGAAGGGATGGCATTGTAGTTGACGTGACCGTGACCCGATTTGACGTATTCAACGGCGGCAATACCCTCCTCCTCAGCCTTGTGGGCCAGCATGGGACCAAAAGTCACGTCACCAATACATTTGATATTCTTGACCGAGGTGCTGAATTGATCGTCAATGATGATACGACCCTTGTTGTCTTTCTCGACACCAGCGGCTTCAAGGTTAAGGCCCTCCGTATATGGACGACGACCGACTGCGACCAAAACGACGTCGGCGTCGAGCTAAGATGGACAAGGTTAGGCTCGTCACAACCGAGACATCGGCACAACCTACGGTCTCTTCCTTGTCGCCCTTGGCAGATTGCGTCTTGACGAGGAGTTTTCCGTCAACCTTGTCAGCGGACATGACCTTGGTGTTCAGCTTGAACTTGATGCCTTGCTTCGTCAGAATCTTCTGGAATTGCTTCCTGTAAAAGCCCATCAGACGGCGCAACCCACGGTCAGTGGGACACTCACGCAACCTCCTCATCGATGCCGGCACCGCCAATGCCACCAAGGAATTCAACAACAGTAACCTCAGCACCAAGTCGACTCCAAACACTGCCCATCTCCAAACCAATGATACCACCACCGATGACGACCATCTTATTTGGTACCTGTTGGAGCTCAAGTGCACCTGTTGAGCTGACGATCTGTTTCTCATCTATTTGGATGGCGCCTCCTGGGAATGGTGTAACCTCGGAGCCAGTAGCAATAATGACGTTCTTTGCCTCGATTTCGGTCTCACCACCCTCGAGAAGTTGTACAGCAATACGAGTTGGGGAAACGAAAGAACCGGTACCCTTGATGTAGTCTACTTTGTTTTGCTTGAAGAGCATCTCGATACCCTTTGTAAGCCCGGTGACTGATTGGTCCTTGGCTTTCAACATCTGAGGCAAGTTGAGTGAAACGCTGCCGACTACAGTCGAATGAATGACCCAAAATATAATCAAGGCGATCATTGCACACCTTCAATACCGCGTTTTTCAAGATCATGCTTTGTTTGGTGGTAAAGATGCGAATTGTTGAGCATGGCCTTTGACGGTATGCACCCAACGTTCAAACATGTCCCACCTAGTGAACCACGCTTCTCGATGCAAGCAGTCTGAAGCTCATTAGTAAGGATGCGCGGGTGCCGGGTCAGATCCGGATACCTTCAAACCAAGTTGTGCAGCCTTGATAGCTGCAACATAGCCACCAGGGCCTACAGCAGTGGTCAAAGACACGCGGCCCAGCCGAGCACCTTGGCTTACCTCCGCCAATAATGACCGTGTCATACGACCCGGAAGGCGTCACGAGTCCACGGTAAGCTTGCCATGCTCGGAGTTGAACAGTGGTATTCCGCAACCGCCGTGCGACGTGCTGGTCAGTTGTGAGGAATGGAGAAAGGCTTTACGTGGTGGCAGACGTACTTTTTGCGTTACTTTTTGCAACTGGAGCATGTTGGTAGATGACAAGGAGGAAATCGCAAATTGCTGAACCGGGCAGAAACGGTCACATCATGTGCGTGACTGATGTCACGTGATTATATATCACTAAGCTTAGTAAGCGGTACTGGTATGCGCTGCTTTCGTCAGGCAACGGAGAAGAACGGGCCGGTAACTGGGAACTTGTCGGAAGATCATGGGCCACGGTGGGTTTGTTGATCTTGAGAAAGCGTTTGGTGAACGCTTTGGTGCTTGTTATTACCCGCTGACATTGCCATCCATCATGCCATGTCACTAAAAAAATACTTCTTTTTTCCTTGATCAGAGATGATCCCTTCAACCTTGCAACTTGGTCTTCAGGCCGAAAGAGCCCAGAGAAGCCATTTACAATGTACGGGAGTACGTATCAACAATGACATATGGCATTGCCTTTTCGTTGAATAAGCTAGGCTGGATGCGATTCACATCAGAACCTGCACCGGTAATAGCGTGCGCAGGCTGGGCCCTCCTGATGGCAAATGCACCGTAGATGTATACCTGAAACGATTGCGTTGTCGGAGTAACCCACTGCCTCTCTCATTCCACGTCTTCTGGAAAGACATACATGATATCTGGATCCTATTTGCTGCCTTCAACTTCTCGGGCTGCTGTCAGGAGCACCAGCGTGCGCACGGAGCATTTCCTACGTATTATTGGCGAAACGGTGCGTTCTTAGACCCTCTCTGGCTTCTTGGTATGGACATGTCTTTCCATTATTGAATCATCATTCTAAGTCCTTGTCATAGAAAACTTTGTCATAGAACACCCAGTGGTGCATTCTGCAATCGTTTTTGGACACGCAAGATGCAACGCGGGCCTTCTGATCGAGCTGGAGGGCAGGTTCGAGATTGACACAAATAATGCAAATCAAGTAGAACAAACGAGAAATAAGCTTCAGCAAAGTCATTTGCACCATTCGAGGAGTTCAATCTCACTGACACGTCAAGGCCTGTCACCGAACGCACGAACCTCAACACGCCCGCGTTCAGAAGGAGGTTTGAACAATCTTCCAGAGAGCCGTTTCAATATGCTGATAAAACCTCCCTAGATGAACCCCTTTGCAGCGCCCACGAAACCTTTCATCTACGCTCCTCTTAGCTCTGCTCGAGTAAACTGACAAGATACCCTAGCCGAATACAACGGTGAAATTAATGCGCTTTACAAGACCATAGCTCGAGCTGCACACATGGCATTGAATCCACCCAAGGCCTGGAGCCCCAAGAACTCCTTAGTTTATGTGCGGGGTATCATAGTCACCGTGTTGGGCAACAGGCTCGATGATGATGCCGACTTCTTCGCTCATAGAACGGATAGGTATGAGGTCCTCAACTTATTCGACGTCTCTCACGACGTCTCTTCGCAGTCTACAAGCAACGCGCATCTGTACAGTCCCCTTTCACGCTCTCCAAAGCACTACGAAGACGGGCACCCGAAAGCGCTCAGGCAACATCGCTCATCAGTATCCCACCATCGCGTACCGCACTGGCGTATTTCCCTCAGAGAAGCAAATCAAATCTAGCGCATTGCGTCGGGATGATAAAGATAGCTGAGTCCTACAGTCTGGATTTTCCAATACATCAACCCTCAATGGCACAACCCCGCGATGACGTCATTTTGATCGCTGGTACGACGGGCCTATTCAGCTCAAATTTGGTGGCGAGGCAAGCATCATTACTAGAAGTGCGTGGACTGGATCCAACTCTGGCTTGTCATCCAAAGCTGACTCTGCTTGATGCAGGCGCGAGTCGAGACCACCTTGGTGTACCCCAGGAAGTGTGCGAGCAGGTACTCTTGAGCTGGTATCGAAACGCTTGTCTCGGCTGAATGACACCGTGCTTGCAGCTCCTCTCCGTGACCCACATCGTGCATAATGCATAGCTGTCTACGCATGATGACAACCTCTCCCTCAGTATCTTTAACAGCAATTTTCGCATGCTCCGCAATCTAGTCGATTTCGCCCTCTCCAGCCCTCTTCCCACCACACCCTGCCTCATGTTCATAAGCTCCACGGGCACAACTCCGGGGCGCACCAACAAACGCCCCCGAATCCACCTCTGGAAGAAAAGAGGCCGAATTAGTCGCTTCCGAGGGCCCCATCAGTGCATGCAACGCAGCCGGCAGCATGTACGGCGAGTCAGAGTGGATAGGCGAACAGATTCTCGCACCCGTCGCGCCCGGGACCCCTCTCCGGCCAACCATCGTCCGGTTAAGCCCGCTATGCGGCGCAGCCAACGGGCGCTGGCGAGAAGAAGCCCTTCTCCCCACGATCGTGCACCTCGGCATCACATTAGGCGCGCTTCCCAATATCGACGAGCGACGCCCTTCTCGACGGCCCGCCATCCCCCACATCCCCGTTTACCGACCCGCGTATGCACCAACGTAGGTCGTCCATTGGATACCGGCCCACATCGCAGCGCATGCGGCCGTGGCGGACATGCGTCACGCCGCGTCGCCGTATCTCCACGTTACACACACACCCGCACCCCGTCTCCGCTCGCTCGCTCCTCCGCACCATCAGCGACGCGCCCCGCCTCCCGCTCGTCCCCCTCTCCCAAACGGACCACCCAACTCGAGGCAAAGGTCCACACGGCGACCCCGCGCTGACCCTGCTGCGCCATCTCCACCTCGCGAAGCACGACGCGCCCGCGCGGGTCTTTTACCACGTCCACATCGCGCCTGGCAGCACCTGCTTCACGTCGCCAACGGGCGTACACCAGCGTACCAAACGCGCTCGGGGTCACGGACGTCGGGCTCTGGCTGCGACACTGGCAGGAGATGGGGGCATCGCCCCGGGCTCGTCGTCGTAGTCATTAGTGTCGTTGCGCTTTTTTATTTTTATTTTTGAACACGAACGTGTCTTCTTGCGAGAGAGTAGCTACAGCAGTAGGCCCAGCTTGGCGAGATGAGCCTAAATTGACGAGGAAGGCATCATCCGGATCATGACGTGTGCTTATAACATCCGACCCTGACTTTCGTAGGGTCAGCGAGAAGTCCGTGCTCGATCAGGACGTAGCCTATCAGCACCAACGCAGCACTGGACCCACGGACGCATCAGGACTCGAAGCCAGACACACCATTCAGTCCTGCGTCGGGTCCTTGTCAAGTTGTCAGCACTGATAAACGACAAAAAAAAAAAGCCACCCAGCACGTGAATGCAACTCGTCCAATCTCGATACAGCCATTGAAACACCTCGTACTTACAAACTCCCAAACAACGTTGTACAATCCAATATACAGTCTACAAAGCCAAATCAAAATACAGGGTCTCCATGCTCACAACGCCATTGTAATCCCCATCAACACCGGCCAGATCACAAACACGAACCGGAACTTGAGCTTCTCCATGTCCACACCCCGCCGCCCCGCATTCGCAGCGCGCTGCCCCTCCGCCGGTCCCCCATCTCCCGGTATCGTCCCCGACGGCGGCGGGACCCCCGAAGGCGTCGACGATTGGTCGCTCGGAGTCGTCAGACTCGTCACGCTCGTGCCAGAAACAGACGAGGCGGATCCGGTCGTCGTAGGCATCGTCCTGAACCCAGATCCCGTCGTGGTCCCACTCTGCGTCGCCAACGCCACACCGCCGCTTCCCGTGCCGGTGACCGTCGTCGTATTCGCAGGCATAATCACGAAATCAGCCGAATAAATCACCGTCTCGATCGGCGTGGTCGTCGTAAACCGAAGCGTGCTACCCGCGCCACCCAAAAAAAGGTAAACGGGCGGAAAAAAGGGGGGGGAAGGGGGAGAAGCAAGGAGTGCGTATGTGAGTAAACGAACCCCATCGATCGTCATGCCGCAGAGTTTCATCCGAGTACTCGGCCGGCCGATCTCGATTCCGAGATGGCATCGGGCGTTTGAGCGCATGATGGCGCGATGCGGTTCGACACCGCCATCTGGCCCGCTCTGTCTTCTCCCGCCTCGTCCCGCACCCACCTGGATCTTGGTTCCTCCGAGGACCGTCCGACCACCACGACACCCACGACAGACTCGGACATCTCTCCGCAGCCCAAGACCAGCGCAAAGTACGCATGACCAACACGAACGAACGGGGACGCCACGATCACAGCATAACACGATACTGCAGGTACCGAGGCGACGTCGCACACAACAAAGCAACCAACAGCGCCACAAAAAAAAAAAAGAAGAAGAAGGGGGACCCACTATTTGGATTCTTGATTCAACACCGCCGCTGGTACCGTTACCTGACGCGTCTTCGTCGTAGGATCCACGCCCGAAGCGAGCTCGTCGAGGTA
>JBBPNQ010000084.1:0-40735 GCA_038090975.1 Boletellus pseudochrysenteroides
CGCTCACCCCCCCCCCGCAGATCGACAAGTTCCTCAACGGCCCCTTCACCGACCGCCACGGAAACTTCAACTACCGCGAGTGGATAAAGGTTCTCCGCGTCAACGACGACGCCGACGGCCCAGAGAGCCGTTCCTCGTAGTGTACACATAGTCCTTGCCTAGATCCACTCTCCCTTCCGCAGGGAACGTCTCGCTGTCCATCGCCAGTTCTCTGAATATATCCCTGAGTGCGACTCCCGTTCCTTGAGTGCTTCCCCGCCATTCAGTCTCGGATCTCCCCCGGCCTCCTTTTCCTCGCTTCGCATCGCCCCACTGCACGCCGCGCCTTCATACTCCAGCAGTTCGGTGCACCGATATGTCGCGAACCGAAGCCCATATGCGTGTCGTCCCCGAGTGCCTCGCCCGAACACTCGATCCACCATCGCGTCCGGATACGCTACACGCTTCCCTGTCGATGGTCCCACGCGCTGTGGGTACGCCGGTGCATCCGCGAACGGATTCTTTGCCTCAACTGCAAACGACGATGCAGTGTGAATGCCAAGGCCCTCCTGTACAGCTCCCGGGCTGCTGGGGTGTGTGAGGTGGTACGCCAAGTGTGCTGCGTCGCCCGATCCCACTCGCCCTTTTTTGTTCGGGATCGCATAAACACCCCGGCCTGCCAAGAGAGAGCACCGCTCCTTCATGACGTACACTCATCCTTCTGTTAGACGAGTCTATCCTCATAGCTCTTTTCCCCTAGCTCGAGGCTATGCAGGTCGTCGCCCAAAAGACCGCGTGTCCTCCTTCTTTCCTATCCTCAGCAGACCGTAGTGTTCCCCGGCTGAGAGTACACTCTCCGAGACCCAAAGCGGGCCTGTCTTTGTGCACACGAAATTGAGGCGGACGTGGGTCGAGAAGGTTCTTGACGTCATCGAGGCTGTGGACTTGCTCATGTTGTACTTTGGGGCGGGCAGTAGAAGCAACATGGGCCACGCTCAATCACGCCTGGATGACGCACTGAGTACGTGGGCGGGTGAGCGTAGAGTCCTACCTGGACGGAACGTGAACTCGGATTTTCCGCCTCTTCTCTGGCGGCGTGTCTGTCTCCGTTGGGGGCTCCCCTTATCGGGATCCGTCCCCCTGCGAGGTTTGGGTGTGTGAATGGCTTGTTGGCTGGCGCCAATGTTTCCGCTGCGAGTTTGGACGGGCATGGGGATGATGATCTGCTCGTCCAAGAGGTCCTTCCATATATGGACGCTGCACCCGTCCGTCTTGAACACGTCCGTTGCATGTCTGCGCTCAAGCTCGCCGTCTCCGCGCTCAGCCGCGATAAACCTCACGTGAGTAGGCATACAAAACAGTCACCCTCGCCCAACGGGCCCCCTCCAAGTCTTCCATCACAGACTGGATTGAGATCCTCACCTCGCCCACCTACCCCGACGAAGCCTATGACGGGTCCGTCTTCTTCCTCCCCCATCCCTGCCTCGGGCTACATCTCCCCACAGTATACCAGAACTCGCAACCTCGATCGGCCTGCAGTCGACCGGGTAATTCCTTATCACACCCACCTTGCTCCCCGCTGATCGCACCCACCGTAGGCCCTCGGAAGCCTCCAGGGCCATCAGAAAGAAGATAAAGCACGGCGACAACCATCAAAAGCACCGTGCCCTCGTGGTACGACCTATACTTTCTCACTCTTCCCCACCCGTCTCACCGACTCCCAGATTCTCAATGCCCTGATAGAAAATGGCGACCACAAATTCCAGAGTACGACCACCCTGTCCTGGCAGACGCACGCTCACCCTCTTGACCATAGCCGCTTGCATGGATGACCAGCTCGTCGATGCCATAAAGCACCTCGCCTCCGATCCTACTGCAGATACCAAAGTCAAGAAGAAATTGCTCTCCATCCTCGCATCGTGGAACACTCAGTTCAAGAACGACCCATCCTTGTCCGCCATTGCAGGCCTGTACAGGCATTCGCGCCTACCTGATCGTCGATCGCATGTCCGTTCGGAAAGCGCCGACACCCAACTCTTCCGCTCCACCGGTCTATCCCCCAGCGACAAGGACGCTGCAAAGAAACGAGCGAAACAAGAAAAGGAAGACGCAAAGGAAAGAGCCCGCAAAGCAGAGGTAGAAGCACGCCAAAGGAAGAATCGTCAAAGAAGAGCTCCTTTCAACTTTGAGGTGGTCAGCATCGCCCAGACTGGCTCTCCACGCACTTCTCACATCGTGTGCAGGAGAAACCCCACATACTGACTTCGATTGCCAACGCCAGCCAAGCTTCGAGTAACTTGGTCAACGCGATCATGTTGGTCAATGGCGACAAAGAGCGTATCGCCGCCAATGCCCGTGTTCAAGAGTGTCTCGAAAATGCCAAGACTGCCCGCAAGACTATCGTCCGATACATACAGGTAACGTTCCCTCGCGAAAGCCCCCTACCGTCTCGTAACGCGCCGTAGCTTGTGGAAAACGAGGAAGTGATTGGCACCTTGATCGAGACAAATGAACGCGTCGTCTCTGCACTGCAAATGTATGACAACGTGAGTCGCGTCATCGCTGCCTGCTTGCAATTCTGTGACAAGTTCCCGGAACAGTATACCCAAGATCCGACCGGCGGGGTACAGGCAGCGATGAACAGGATGACCGTCACTCCAGGCGAGTCGGAACGCCCAAGGATAGCCTCGGATGGAAAAGACACGTGTGATGAAACTAGGAACACGTCAGGATACGTTCACCCCGACCTACAAGATCTATCCTTTGGCGGACTAGGCAGCGAGCAGGGCTCACTTCCCCCACCCATACAACCTGTCCCCCGGCATGACGCATCAACCGAAGCTGTGTGGGACGAGCACAGGGGAAGTCTTTCTGATTTCAGTGACTATGAGAGCGAGGAAGAACGCCAGCCAGCTAGAACTCACCTCGCGGGACCAAGTTCAAAGGGCCAATCAGGAACGGGAATAGTAGACGTTGAAGATCCTTTTGCTGACCCGTTCGCTGATTGACCTCGTCACCTCCTGATATACGGTACGATCTTGACCAGAAATACATTACACATTAGTTGATGTATACAACCAAAACTAAACCATCGTCCACGAGCGCATATCTTACAGCCAAACTTCGAGTCAACCACTCTCGATGCTACTGTCCATTTCGCTGTTTGCATGATCCCCCGTGCCTGATGCTACACCCATTGTCTGCGAGTGTGATTCTTGGACATGGGGCTGGGATGTCTGTCCCTGCTGCTGCTGGGGAGGCGGTATTATGCCATGTATGCTGGCGCCCAAGGTGCCAAGACCAGGACCTCCAATCATGCCCATCGGGCTTTCCAGATACAACCGGATCAACACGCTTTCCAGAGCAACGACGCTCGGGGTCGGGTACTCATACGCACGAGCATGTTCTCGGATAGAATTGAAAAGCACGGACATACGTTCCCACTGCTCGTTCTGGGACAAGGGAGGAGGGACCATCTGCGGGTATGGCGTGTTGACGCCAGGCTGGCTGGGGTAGTGCGGAAATGGATGCGGTAAATGGGTCAATGGAGCACTGGAGGGGAACGCAGTCACGTGAGGTTGCGGTGTCGGTGCAGCAGCGGTGGCAGCGGCGGGGATGGCGACGCTGTTCGACGTCGATGCTTCCGCCGACGCAGGGGCAACAGACGACTGTGCACTGCGTTTGGACCTTGCCTTTTCAGCTTCCACAACCGCCCGCCTCCCTCGACGAGTAAAGGGAAGATTGGCAAGTCCGACGGAATGCGAATGTTCTGCGATATCTGTACGTATAACGAGGTAAGGTTTGCCACGAGAAGCGTGGAAATGAGGACACGCGCACAGCAGACACGGACTTCCTCGGTGTCAAAGTAGGTCTTGTAGCTGATAGACGCCTGACACCCCTGCCCCTCGAGCTTGACGATCAAGACGTTAACACACGTCGTCG
Organism: Boletellus pseudochrysenteroides; assembly: GCA_038090975.1. Lineage (NCBI taxonomy): Eukaryota > Fungi > Basidiomycota > Agaricomycetes > Boletales > Boletaceae > Boletellus > Boletellus pseudochrysenteroides. The sequence continues at coordinate 3,922 of JBBPNQ010000084.1, forward strand.
TGCGTCGGCGCGAACGCTCACTTTTCTGCTGGGCACCTTTCTGACTCTTTCGGGGTGTTTCTTGACGTACTTTTTGCGGCCACTGCGGGAGTGGCGGGCACAGACGAGTTTGGTGTGGTCCTTGAAGCGGGGCGGGACTGCCTTGCTGCCGTGGGTGTCGCCCTTTACGAACTCGACCATCTGTGTTTCCTCTTCGTGGGCCCGCCATTCCTGGAAGGCGGCGATGTTCGGGAAGACGAGGGTGTAGCCGTCGTCAGAGTCGCCGGAGCCATACGGCGGACGTGTCGTGGACGGTTTAGTGGCTGTCGGCGCGGGCGGGGACGAGTTTAAGGAGGAAGACTGGATGTTTTGGGTGTAAGACTGATGTTGGTTCTGCTGCAAATGTGGAGGCAAAGGCTGGGACATGGCCAGTTGCCCGAGCCTGAAATGCTGGAAACTCATGCTTTTTTGTCAAGGAATCCGAACAAAAAAAAAAAAAAGGTTGCAAAGAAAGAATAAATAAATAAAATCAGAGCAGGTTCCTGTCACGCAATTTTCATGTCACACATCAATGACCTCGTCCCTCCGGAATTCGCTGCATAGGCGCAATCACAAGGAGCGCTCCCAGCTCGCCCATCGTGCAAAGTATGGCGTCCTCGAAAAACACAAGGACTATGTGCTCCGCGCACGGGACTACCACGCAAAGCAGGACCGTCTCAATCGGCTCAAGCAAAAGGCCGCACATAGGAACAAGGATGAGTACTACTTTGCCATGAAAAACGAGAGGACCGTGGGGGGTGTCCATGTAAAGGACAGGGGAAACACCTCCATGCCCATGGACATGGTCAAGCTACTCAAATCCCAGGATGAAGGTTACATCCGGACCATCAAGGCTGTGGGACTCAAGGTCCGTTCGTCGATTCCCCTCTGCGTGGTCAATCATTCACGCGTCTTAGAAAATCGACAAGATCAAGCGACAACTCACGGATCTGGCAAATCTTATCCCGCCCGGTCACACAGCCGAGAACTCGGAAGACGATGAACCCCTTGCGGATGCTGAACTAGAAGCCCTGCGCGCAGCGGGTGTGATTGCGCAGGGTACTGTGCAAAAACGAAAGCAAGGCCGTGCATCTCCCAGGCATATCGTTTTTGCGGAAGACGCCGCAGAAGGTGGGCCTGCTCTTCGTTTGTCATCCCGTGTGCTGACCATGGTCTCAAGCTCAAAAGCACCTTGAGCAAAGGACTTTTGCTGACGAGGATGCAAACAATGTTGCTTCGACGGGGTCGTCCGGTAGGTCCGAGCTCGGGTGGAAAATCCATGATTCGGTCAAGTCAAGGCGACGACGAAGGAAACAGTCCATCGTTGGCGACGTTGATAACACTCTGGAAGAGGAGCAAGACTTCGTAAATGTTGTGCGTGACCGAATTTCAGTTTCTCCTTCGCGTCCTCCTACTCCCATCGCACAGAAACATCACAAGCGCCTTCTCAAGGAACTTGCGGCACGGCTTGCCCGGGATACCCAGCTATCATATGCACTTCGTGAACTAGAAATACAACGTTTACTCGTCGGTAAAGGTGGGCGAAAGAAGGTCCGAGGAGCTGAGCTTGTCCAAGAGGAAGACAGGGATAGTCCTGATGATGAAGATTACAGCCCACACAAACAAAAGTCCGGTCCGTCCGTTTATAAACCACGTGTGTACAAGTGGAGGGTAGAAAGAAAACGGTAGAGTGTAGCAGTGTCCCTGGAAGAGATGTGAAGATTTGGAGTATAAATAAATAACGAAACGGGTGTGTCCCAAGCAGACCAATAGACTCGATCACTAAATCAAACAAGTAGCGAGCACGAAGCTTGTAACCAAGACCGATGCTGTCGTCAACTGCGCAGACGTGGAAATTGTGTTTCTCGATGAAGATGACCCAGATCCCGTGGTACCTTGTGGAATGGGGGTCGCGATGGGGGACGTGGGTGAGTATGTGACCCCATTAGCAGTGGCAGCTACCTCGAACACAGAGCCACCACCATACTCGTAAAACTAAGTTGGAATCCCAGGTCAGCATCGGACTAGGACAGTGATATTATGCCAATCAGAGACTTACGTCGACAAGCATAAAGTTCGGGTTTCGGCCATATTCGCTGACGCATAGGCTGACCTGTTGGCCAAGCGAGTTCGGCCCGGATACGGCATTAGTTTGATTAGCCTGGCTGGGGTCAGGAACCGGTTGCCCAAGAACCAATGTGTCGAGAAAGTGGTTGATGAGGTACATCTGAGTTGATGTATTGCCTTGTGTACGATTAACGCTGCAGTCAAAGGTAGTTGTAACGTCGTAAGCTGTTTCCCAGATGTTGGTAAATTCTGGGAGGACACAACTATGAGAATGCATGTTAGGAGATGAAGGTCTCAGGGCAGGCACCGTCAATTATATATGGAACACTGTTAAAGTCCGCTGATGCATCCATGAAGGTGATGAGACGCTCTCCAGAGTCGATGAGACTCCCCAGGGTAGGCCATTGGGTGGCAGGTATTGACGCCGAAGGGGGCGCATATGACATGGTGTCTAGTCCAGCACCCTTGAACACGGCATCGTACGCAGTGGGAAGGAAACCGTCAGAGTTAACAATCGAGAGCGAGAGAACTGAATCGATATTAACACGGGGACGACACGGCTCTGGTACTGTTTCACCTTCGTTAGGGTTAGCATCCAGCCATGTCTTTACTGTGTGTCTGGTCAGTGCATTGCGAATTGGATTGTCACTGTCACGACCTACCTGTGGCGAGATACGTGGAAAGAGGACCCCCATTGTAGAGAGTCTGGATGAAGCATGAGCGGCGGTGAAAGCGGAGTGAATTGCACGCACACAGGAAGTATGGCAGAGCTGTATGACGCCAGACAGGTTATGTGCCTGCATCTGCAACATGCGAATTCCATCCTTCAATTGTTGAGAAACTGAATTCGTGCATGTCAGTAACCCGCCTGTGTACGCAATCCACGACGTACTATTATAATCCTGATTCGCAGCGACTGGCATTGTTCAGCCTCGAGGAGCCCGGTGGGACAGGGGTAGACGGACTCACGATTGTTGACCCCAACTGCGTAGGAATCATGAGCGCCGACGAAAGTGACATTACCAAAAGAGCGGCTGCAAAGATCTGGGCTGCCGTTGCACGTTGCTGCGCGCCGGGCAGGGGGCTTGGCCGGAGAAGCAGTGAGGAGGGGAGCGAAAAGCAGGAGAGAAACAAGGAGAGCGACCCGCGCTGCGAAGGAAGAGGACAACATGGCAACAATCAAGCTGGCAAAGAGCGTGGTGGACAGTTAATTATATCACATGAGCAGGGAGGACAGTGCAAAGTACCCCTTTCTTGGTCGTTTCCTAATCGGGCACACGCGGTGCTCGGATCAAGACATTTGGGCGGCGCTTCAAGCACCCAGTGCCGAATCCGGGTGCCTATTCCTGAGATTAATGCGTACTGTACACGAGATCAGAGACTAAACAAGATACAGGTAAGATGCGGGATAACATGCTAAGACAAGGACTCGGTGATGCTGAAATGGACATGGTCGCCCTCCCCCAAGGTAAGTCTGACGGGTAGCCTTGGATCGATGCGGACTGGCGCACTGGAGCCGACAAAAAAGTCGCCGCGGGTAAAGTTTCTGGTGATGGCAGCGGCTTCTTCCTCGGTGAGGTTGCGCGGCCGTTTGCTCGGGCGAAAGGTCGAAGATGACGCGCCCGTGAATGTGCCGTTGTAGTCGTAGTATTGATGTTGCGTCAACGTGGGAGCTCCATGGACATACCCTATCGGTGTCTGGGCAAACGTGGAGACACCGGGTGCTGGAACATGTGAGCGGGCACGCCTGGATAATATCGGCTGGAGAGGCTTACTCTGGTGAGTCTGACTGGCATGATCGGTCTCGGGGTCAGGGTAGGCACAGCTTGAACCAATGCCCCTTTTGAGGCAGCTCTGAGAGGTGGTGATGCAGACGCTCAGACGGACGGTATGGCAGAGGGCCAGGGTTGCAGACCCACCTGACATGGAAGAACCTCACTACACCTTGTCTTGCCTGTATGACACGCAGTGCACGCACGCCTGACAGACGGCGCTTTTGCTGCAGATACTTCTCTGACTGCGTGGGTACAATATAGCTACGAGTAAGCTAACCTTTACGGATTGGGCCTTCCGGAGAGGTGCCGTTGTTGTTTTGTTGCTGTTGGACATCTGTGGCGTGTTGCTGAAGCTGATGGAGTTGCTGTGCATCAATGGCCGACGCCGCGTCCTGGGCCGGTGTAGATGCCTCACTGAGGGCCGACATGGGAGTGGCGGAGCGGGGCGGGTCCGATGCTGCTCGGGCGACAGGGTATATATGTCAGCCATCGGAGCGGCATCCTCTTCTAGTAACATCTATTTGTCTGTGTTTATTATGGCACTCCGGCGGCTGCCTCGGCACATCCCGCGGAACGTCGCCGCCCAGGTCCGCCGAACTCGCCGAACTGATGGCACCGGTTATCCGGGTGTGCACATCGCCGGTCGTCCTCTGCCATGACCATGTCCCTGCCGCCGTCGCCTCAGCCGCCCGTCCCGTTCGCCGATTTCGAGTATGCGTTCGACCCTGCGCTCTCCAGCTTGTTCCCCCCATCGTCCGCTCCCCTCCCTCCGTCCGCAGACCTCTTCTCGCCCTCAGAGACCACCGACCTCCTCGGCTTCCTAGACAACTTCAACTGGGACTTTGAATCAGATCCGGCCTTGAACGACATCACCCATCCCCCCTCCGCATCCCCCCCGCTCCCTCCCAGCGTCTTCCCCCTTCTCGTTCACACCTCTCCCTCACCCAGCACATCCACTAAGCCGGAGGCGTCTCTAGACGACGAAGATCCGACGCTCTCCCCGACACCCCCGGAGAGCACCTCTCGGACACGGTCTGCGAGACGTAAAAGCATATCAGCGCCACGCCAGGCTGCAAGAACAAAGCCCCTCTTGTCTACCCCTCAGAAGCGGCTCAACCACATCATGTCGGAGCAAAAGCGTCGCAACGCCATCCGCGATGGCTATGCGCAACTCATTGCGCTCATCGCGCCTGCCGGCACGATCGACTTGCCGTCTAGGGGCCGTCCAAAGGGCAGTGGAACGAGGAGCAATGGGCAAACAAAGGGCAAGAGCGGAGTGTTGTTCCGCGCAGTCGAGTACTGCAAGTGGCTGGAAGAAGGAAGGGATGCCCTCAGAGAAGAGGTCTTGAGATTGGAAGCAGCTGCCGGTATCGGGGCATCGCGCTGAACACGCCCCAAGGTTGGTCGCACTCATCCGAGCCTCTCTCGTTAGCGCGACTTGAGCTCTGGAAGCCATCACTGTACTGGACCTGTGTTACAATAATGGTATTTATAGCCCCCGAGTGCCTGCGGAGGTGTAATAGCCGATCAATCAATCTGCTGATACCCACCGACTGGTTATGCCTCCATCCACCGCCCTTCCCTCTTGGCATATACCCAACTTTGTGCTACGGGTCGAGAATCTGAACCATGAGGGCGCCACCGTCTTCCTGAACAACTTTTACCGCGATGTCCTTCAGTCTGCCGTCGAAGCCTCATACACCTGGTTATACACACCATTGACTGCACCGACGCAGTAAGTATACACATGCCGCTTTGCAATGATCCTGACCCCTCGCCACGAGTGTGACGCAAATCACGCTCGTCCTCCGATCCTTTGACGGCGTCGCATACACTTTCGGATCACACACAGACAAGGAGATTCACCTTTCTCTCGACCATGTCCTCTCCTCCGCTTCCCGTGCACGAGACGAAATCCTAGGAGTGCTTGTCCACGAAGTCGTGCACTGTTATCAATACAACGCAAAGGATACTTGCCCAGGGGGATTCATAGAAGGTATTGCAGGTGGGGCCGTGTTCTGGTCGCCGTATCGCGACAGAGTTTATCCTCGTCTGCAATAGATTTCGTGAGGTTGAACGCAGGATATGCCCCCCCGCACTGGAGAGCCTCGGGAGGGGATAGATGGGACGCAGGATACGATACCACTGCATATTTTCTCGACTGGGTCGAGAGGCGTTGCGGCAAGGGCACCGTCCGGAAGCTCAATGGGTACATGAAGGACTCTACATATGATGCAAAGATTTTTGTGACGGTTACTGGTGACCCCGTTGATACACTTTGGGACTTGTATTGTGCACATCTGGAGCGACAGTAATCGCTGCACGGACAGAAACAAGTATCCCGCGTACTTTGAAAAAATATTCTGTGTTACGATATTACACGAAGACTACAATTAGATCGAAAACAGCAGAGAGCAAAAACGCAATGAAATAGGGGAAACGGCCCATGATTAGAACGCACTATCCCCACTCTTCACCCAGTTCCCGAGCCAAAAAGTCATCGTCATCGTCTTCCTCCTCCTCTTCTAGTGGGCCAGGAAGATTTGCGGTGAGAGATTCCATTTCAACGCTCTGACTGCGGCTTCTCGATCGCCGTGAGGAAGCAATTTCGTCCGCAGTGAATGCTTCCTTCAGCTTCGATGTTCCTGTTCGATTCAGAGTGAATTTCTTGCGTTTAGACAGTGGAGATCGCAAAATATCTTGCTGTGGGTCGCCATTTCCATTCTCTGATGGCGTAACACTTCTCAGCCGTTTCCGCTTCAGTCGAGGTGAGGAATTCGGGCTAAATTGACAATACCAACGATAAATCTAAATAAAAGATGTCACCCTGACAGAGCAACAGACGCACCTAGGCTGACTACGGGTTTCATCAGTCATACCATCATCTTCTGATGCCATGGCACTCCTCACGCTGTGCTCGCTTTTGAAATCATCATCGTCGTCACTCTCATTCATAGCCGCCTCGACTTCATCGTTAATATCGTTCCAGTCGATGTCTGCCAGCTCAAAGGCTGTGTTGCCCGAAGGTGAAGGCTCGACGTCCCAATCATCGGCATCCGGTTCAGGATCCGAAGAAATCGGATGAGGGTCAAGATTAGGACTCAAGCTTGGCGCATTTCGAGCGGGATCCTCAAGGAGGTACGGAGTTTCATCTTGTCGCCGCCACAAAGCTATTGAATCCGAGAACCAAGCTAACCAGACTATTTTGATTCCACCCCGTTTTCGTGCCATGTCGACCTTGACAGTTCCTTGCTAATGTTGGATCATCAGAAGAAGTAAGATATTGGGTGTTCCGGTAGAACAAACCTTAGCAGCGACTACGTGCGTGGTAAAGTTGTTCAACTCAGTGTAACATCGAGCGCCGAACATGTGTGCCACTTTCCATATCTCGGTAGTTTCTGGTTTCGTGTCAAGGGGTATAACACTAGAGAAGACAATATGAACCCCATTGAGAGTTTTAAGGCGCATCTCCGGAATGATGTGCTACCCGGAACTCAATGCAAATCGAAAACGATGTATCTACACACTCACTGTCACATCGAAAGGTTTGGGTGGCAGTTGTTCATTGCCCGATCTACGCGATTTGTTTCTTTCCCCAGGGGAACATTGATCATAAGCATCGAAAAATTGCCGATGGACACCTTCCAACAACTGCCAAGCACCATTTAATGCATCGAAAGTACGGATCATAACATTTCGACTTACCATGCCGACTCTTCGCAGTTCAACGTCATCGTTTTTTAACAGCGCCTTTTTTGGGTGCTCTATTTTGACACTGTCTGTTGATGTAACAGCGTGCTCAGCATCTGTGGAGATATCACTATAGGAGTAACTCTTGAATTGGATCACTATACCCTGTAGTTCTTCTTGCTTCTTCGCCAAAGGTCGTTCTTCTACTTGAGCCTCGAGTGCCAAAGAGTTCTGCGTCAGCATGGCCTTGGACTCAATCTCGGCGCATTCGCGTTCCTCAGGCTGAGCAAGCGGAGATGGTGAAGGGGATGATGTTGCTGGCGTGCTTGATGCTGAGGGAGTGGTCGGTTTGTCTGATCATTATGAATAAGACGATTGGAGGCGATATCTTACGGGGAAACTAACCAAGTGTCGGAGTGTGTACTGTAGGTGCTAATGGCTCTACCTTTGGAAGAAACGCAGAATTGATGTCACCGATGCCTACAAAGAAGTCGTCTTTAACGAAGGTTAGCCTACACTCTCTGGGAGATGATGGGGAAGACTCACAAGGGATAACTTTGATCAAGTTTGGACTCCACTCCCAGACATCCGCCCGGTCGTCGATGATGACGACCATGGATGTATCGCACGGAAAAAGTCGTTGTAGACTTTTCTGTGTGAGGCCTGAGGAACGTGAGCAATGATTAGCAGATGCAGTACAGCACACTCACTCCCGCTTTCGTCCCTGCTCAAGATACGACCACCGAATATCCTCCCATTAGGATCAATAGTGGCACAGACCTCTTCTGCATAGGCGCGAGTACCCATGGTATATACATGCATTTCGTACTTTGTAGACAGTTTGCGGAGGAAGTCCTGCAGGCCCGGACTATGCAAGAAATGGGTTGGCCTCGGGGAGCCTCGCATGGCGGACAAACGACGCACCGGGGTTTAATGTAATACATGCAGCCCTCAGTTTCAATAACCTTGTGCTTCCCCTTGACTTGGGAGGATCCCCTCGATGAAGGTAGGCCGAATGATTCCGGACCGAGTCGAAACTTGCGAACATCCTTAAGGGAATCCCAGTTGGGATTACACACGTCCGTTTCACGCGTCTCTCCGTCTGAGGAGTCAGAACCATCGTCTTTGGACGTTGTGGACGACTTTTTGGTCTGCCTAGCCTCCCAAGCTTCTCCCTCCGTTATCCATTCGCCAACGGTAGGATCGACAGTCGCATGGACGATTGTCTGGTCAAGATCGACGATCAGGGAAAGTTTCCTGGACTTGAGGAGGTGCTCTGCAGTCTCCCTCTCTATCCGCTGTGCTTCCTCCATTGATACGGTTGGACCGAAGGCGGAGTGTGTCATTTGGATAGATGCACGCGATGCATCAGAGAAGCCTGTATAGTCATAGCTGGTAACGGAGGATAAATGACAGGACTGTGGAAGACAAAGATGCCACCTACGCAGTCATATCCTTTCCACAGATCCCACATAGACCACCGACTTGGACACCATGCTTGCAGGGCTCAAGGATGGTGATGACTGGCTTCTGCTTGGATCTCTGGAGGGAGATTTCGTCGCCTATGCGAACAGTCCAGGTCTCGACGGTGCCCTCAAGAAGACAGTCCCATGTTCCGAAGCGAATTTCCGGGCGTGCTCCGGGTGTTGAAGATTGGTATTTGAAGGAATAGGTGAGCAAACGGGTGCCGCGCTGAACGGGGGCGCCCTGTGTGGCATCGAGGGAGGCGACCTTTACGGGGTACGGGAGACTTGGGGGCAAGTGGAGTTCTGTCGGGCTGGACATGGCGGGTATGTCGTCAGACGGATATGCGCTCAAGGTGGCCGTCGCTGAACGGGTGGCGGTGCACCACTGAACTTGGACCGCACGATGACGTTGTCTGCCCCGCTCTTGTTCTCGACCATGGAGGTGACCAGACAGGCCTTCTACCAGACGGCCCTTTCGTACGCCATCGTAAACCTCAAGCCGATCGTGCCAGGCCGTCAGTCCTGTCCCTTGCCCACCGTCTCGTGCACTCATCCACCCCAAGACGTTCTCGTCATGCCCACGCGCGTCGTCCCGAGACTGACCGACCTTACCATGCCCGAGCTGACGTCCCTCATCAGTTCCGTCCAACACGTCGGCCGTGTGATTGAAACAGCTTATGTTGCAGACTCGCTTACCGTGGCGTGTCAGGTACTCCCATCCTTGACTCGCCTGTTCTAAATTCATCCACCCCGTCTGTAGGACGGCAAAGCTGCGGGGCAGTCCGTACCGCACGTCCACTTTCATATCCTTCCCCGGAAATTCAAGGGTGACCCCTTCTCCGAGAAGATGGACGATGTATACCCTGCTCTAGAACGGTCAGAAGCCTCTCTCCACCGGCATTTCAAGGATACACACGGCGGCATCGATGGCCGATTCCAACCACTGACGGTCGACGCCGATGACAATCGACTACCTCGGTCCCTTTCAGAGATGGAGCAGGAGGCTGATTGGTTACGAACCTTGTCTGTCAACCCGCCGCACGATTCATGAATCTTCTGTTTGGAGGAGAGTGAACTCTGTTTCCACCTTCGCTTCTATAGTTGGTGTACATCGCTTCTAGATACGATCTGGCCACACACAGCTAGCTGCTGCATGGCCGCATCCATCCACATGCTGAACAGAGTTGGGGACTCCGCCTGCGAGACACAGCACTGGCACCGACCACACGTTCCCAGACCCGTCTCGCCGCCCGTAGAACGCGCCTTCTCCGTCGACGTCTTTCAAGCCCTCGAAACCCCCCTCCGTACCTTGGTCACCAGCAATGCGCACCATCCTCGCACCATTTCTCCATGACTGGTACAGTCTATTCCGTATGGCTGCGAGTTGAGCAAGACCTTCGTCCCAACCTCTCTCGAACTGGGCCCGAATGACGTCGTGTTTGTCCTTGTGTAACGTGCTCGCAGTCGTGCTCAATGAGCAGAGAGCCGGGGGGGATGGGACTATACGGACTTTCGGGACCAGTGTGTTCGCCTGAACAGCAGGCGTTGTCGTTCTTGTTGGCAGATCTCGAAATGATATTGTTGCAGTAGCCAGTCCACGACGACCCGGCCGGGCGCGTCTAGGTGCAACAGCTTCTTCCTGGGGCACAGTGGCAAGATCTCGGTCTGGGCTGTTGCGACTCACCGCGTGAACCTCTAGCCAGGCCTTGAGCTTCTTCTCTCGTTCTTTGGCTGCTTTGACAGTCGCTAGTGCACAGGTCTTCCCGACGTTCGCCCACTCACTCTCCTGGGCGTCCCCCAACGTAATGTTACACCCATCTACTATTAGATGCATTAACTGCTGAAATCGCGCCACCAGTGCCCCAACGTCAGTCAATCGAATATTGCATGTTGATAAATCCAAGATGCGTAGTCCGGGTATGGAGCGAGGTGAGTTGCAGACAAAAGGAGCGACTTGTCTGGACGGGATTCGCAGTCGCAGGCTTGTCAGAGAACGGAGGTATGGCGAACAAGCCAACTTATTGATCACGTCAAGGCGGAAGAACACCAAGGGTTGCGCGAAATGGTGTCTGCGGGCTATTTCCGCGTCTAGAGGGTCTTGTGCGATCGATAAGGTGGGCAAGCTCGCTGTCGGCCATCGAGAGAGGGCCTCCAAGGCAGTGTCAAAGTGTGCACCCTGGTTTCCCGAGCTGCATCAGCGGACCGAGCATACTCGGTGTGCTGATCTCTCTCACCTTAAGAAATTGATAATATGTTGCTCTCTGGACACTGAGGTCACAGTCAGCGGAAGGCCGTGGTCACAAGAAGCGCCATGGCTTACTACGGCCTGAAACGCAATGAGATGTAACGCAAAGCTTCCCTCGGCTCCTCCAGCATCTCCTCCATATGCTCCGGACCAAAGTTTGGCCCAACAAACAGTGTGATCCTGGACAGCTGTGAGAGGAGAGCGACTAGGTTAACCACCACGTCTGCATCTACACTCCATGTTTCGAGAGAGAATTCTTTGATCCAACGTGGCTCCTCCCGGCGCCCTCGTAGTCGACGATATAGCTGTACCACACTCTCCGCTGATTTTAGGCGGATGTATTCAAATAGGTGGTGCAGAGGTACCGGGGAACGTGGGGTCGCTCTAGTGAGCGACAAGGTAGTCTGTTGGCGTTCTTCTCGAGGGACGTGTGCCAATATACCAGAGTATAGTTCTGGGGGTAGTTCGGCGAGATACGAAATCATAACGAGGTAGGTATTGCCCAGGTCTGAGCTAAGTCGATATAGTTACCGTATGCCAAAGGCTCGTTGTGGCTCAGCCCGCTAGTCATTGACACCGAGAAGTCATTCTGGATCATAGCCTGAGGATATGTCAAAGAAGAGGCCCTACAATACTTGTTTTCAGCGATAACTCGGATCCCTCCTCACCCAGGACCAGCATCTCTACACCCTTCTCTACCACTTCTCTCGTTTTCTGTCTTCCAGACCAGGAACTTATGCGCGGAGTCCATGCCACCGCGTGCGCGCCGATGTGACTCACGACCGTTCTTGCGAGCCCAACGTCCCCACCCCCTCCGCTGCGTTTCCTGTAAGCACCCAAAAACGACTCAATCATGGTCCGAGTCAATTCCTTCCGCGCAGGATGGAACTCGGATAGAATGTACAGCTCTGCACAAAGTTGACCGAGATCTAGCCCAGGAAGCCCTGTCTTGGCAGCTTCCCAGTCCAGGACGTATAATTTCTCCACACCCTCTATAGTCCCGTCTGACCCGCGCCTAAGCGACACCACTAGATTTCCTGGCCAGAAATCTCCGTGCGTCATGGGATCGGATGCGGACGCAGCGTAAATGGCCTGCTGCCTCTTCTCCACCAACTTCGAAACCGTTTTCATCTTCGCTTCCGAAATTCCTAGCAATGGATCTGAGAGTGTAGGAATGTTATCCCCCCCAGAGAGTGTCGACTCGAGTCGTCCATAGGTCGCGATGGCCGAGATATACTTCCCAACTTGATTGTTTGCAAATATAGTCAGGTCGATGTCAGGATTCTGGTTCCAGGTATGGACGCTGCCGATGAATTCGCCCAGGGCAGTACCGATCTGCTCCGAGACAATCTTTGGTAAACCCTCTTCGATGAGTAGTTCCTTTAGTGTTCGACTATCCTCTCCTGCGTCATCCATGATCATGACGTGTCTTTCCTCATCGAATACATGGACGGCAGGGACTGTGATGAACGCAGGGACACTGGTTGTGGACAACTGAGCCGCGATACGGAGTGCTTGCGCTTCGATGAGCTGGTTCTCATTGTTAGTATGACGGGATAATCTTGCCAAGTTACTGAATACCTGGCGTTTCTGGTCGAGCGGAAATGTTCCGCCCGATGAAGCAATATATGGGGGAGTATATTTCAGAACGAGCGTCTGGCGACTCGCGAGTGCTCTGAGGAGGTGTATCCTGTATGTGAAATTACCCATACCCCCTGAGAGTTTCTCAACTGTGTGAGCAGCGAATTTGGGGAGGTCCTGCAGGTATGCCTGAATGCCTGGTACGGTCGCTAAATCGTCGATGGCAGTTGACATCTTTGCAGAAGGCGTGGTGGGTTGATAATTACTGGCGTTCGGCGATCCATGCTTTCTCAGAATTTGTACGTGAGCGGCCAAATTTTCCGAGTCACTGTCTGAACTTCTGTAATCATGGCGACCTGTTCATAAAGACGGTGCCGAGTCCGCCACGACAAGTGACTAGAATCTCGGAACGCGAGTAAGCGCTGCCCCATCCAGTTCGATATCCAGCACGGAAGTGAGTCACAGGACTACAACGTTGGCACTTTGACGGCAGCAGCGTGGCACACACTTCGCTTTGTCAGCGGCGGATATGGACTCAGCGTTGAACCGTTGGCGGTGACCAATCCGCTGGCCTGCGCGCAGCACGATCACTGTCACTGGCTGAATACAAATGGCGTGGCTGGACCAACGAATCCACTTGGGTATCTCACCTGTCGTCCGTCTTCGAAGATAATATGTTAGGCCAGAGATGGTGTAGGGGGCGGGATGATAGCGATGGTTTTGAGCCTCGAGTCCGAGTCAGGGGGTTGCCGCTACCCCAATCGTCGCCCTCCAGGGCTGCTTAGGATGACTACCAAATGAGCATTGATTAGATAGAGAGTAAACCCGACACCCCACTGTGATTGGGCGGGGGAGCCTGACCCTCAGGCTGTCTACAGTGGTTGGTTCACAAGGCGGGGGAAGGAATGGTGGTGGATGGATCGCGAGATGATATACCCATGGATACGAGGTCCATGCCACTAGACTAGCCCGCCGGAATGACGCCTTTCGACGTTGTCACGCGCGAATTTCTTCGCCACATCCATTCAGCGGAACCAGAAGTGCACATGGTACAGATCCATCCAAACACAGCACTGGGGGCGAGCCGAATGAAGTGGGAGATACCTCAAATTCCACTGTACACTTGGAATCATTTCAATCGCTTTGCCTGAAGAAACCATGGCCCTGGCCGTGGGTGACCTGGAGTACCTGAGATGCTGAAACACTGAGAATCATGGTACCGACAGCGAATGCTGGATGACGTATAACACAACTTGACCGTTCTGTTCAATGCCGAATTCTCAAGTGCTACCCAATGTTCTCCCCGGTGATTATCGCGCTGCGTATGGCCCCGCCAGGTAGATGGAATACGCAAAAGTGAACGAGGAAATACAAGTGATAAATTGTTGGAATACGACAGCTTACAACAGATTACTAGCCATGGTAACCTAGTTTTACAGTACGGTATCCAGGCATGAATTACAACTTGTCGTAGTAGTAGTCGAGGGGGGGGATATCGGGCTACGAATATAAACATGTCAGAAACCGCGGGAGAAACCGCCCAAGAACTTACCTTGAGACCCTTGCGCGTACGAATAGATTTGACGAGTTCTTCGAGCTTGCTGCCCTTTTCAGTAGGAGCTAAGAGCAAAATGCATTCAGTCTTCAGTGTCTCTCATCTGAATCAATCACGTACAGCCATTCATAATCTCCCAGTGGTCAAACACACTCTGGGGGAAGGCTTGTCCCGCAGTTTGTGAACGGAGGTCCCCGTTGAAGCCGAAGGATTCCATAACAGGCAGGTATGCCTTGACGGTGAACATGGGTGTTCCGGGCCTCTGTTCCTCGCTGAAGACTTGACCACGACGCTTGTTCAGAACACTGTAAATACCACCGATGGCATTCTCAGGACATTGAATCTCGACTAAGTGGATGTCAGCCCTACATCAGACCGGGAGGTACAAAACATCGTACCGAGATAGACGGGCTCCTGGAGACCTGGTGTAGCAAGTAGGCAGGCAGCATAGCAAACACGCCGGCATGTTGGGATGATTTGACCTCCGCCACGGTGGATAGCATCAGCATGTAACTAAGGATATCCCAGGTCAAAGGGTTATACTAGTAACGGTAGCGACGGGCTTACTGTCACATCCAAGACGTTCACACGGACACCGCGCATATTCTCTTCGGCACAGACACCTTCCTTCGTCGCCCACTGGAATGCGGCAACACATGAATCCTTGATTTCATTGAGGTATTGCACACCCTTGGTGACATCAACCAACAAGTTGGGACCAGTGGTCTCAGGACCAAAACACCAGATCTTCCTGGCATCGGTGACATCCCAACCATGTTCATCGGCAAGGATGCGAGCGCGGGCTTTGTAGTCATCGCGGGCACTAATGGTACCAGCCTCAATAGCTTTGGTAACTTCCTCGTCGAGCGGCAAAGCCTTCGCATACAGACGGTTATGCTTATTCTGTGATTTGGAGAGGGCAACGATGGTAGATTCCGCCTTCACGGTCTCGCGGTAACCAACGACGGGGTCTGAAATCTTGAGAGGAACACCTGCGTGGTCCTCTTGAAGGTCCTATACTCACCCCTAAGTGACGACAGGATAATATAAAAGTGGATATCTGACCTTCAAGCATATTTCCAAGTGGAGCTCTCCGGCGCCAGCAACGATATGCTCACCGGTTTCGGCAATCCAAGCCTGCACACAAGGATCAGACTTGGAGAGACGCTTGAGACCTTCCACAAGCTTTGGGAGATCGGCAGCGTTCTTGACTTCAACGGCGACCTGCACGACAGGGGAAACGGAGAACTTCATGACCCTCATGTTGTGGGCAGTATCGGAAGTAGTGAGAGTACCACTCTTGAGCAAGAACTGATCGATACCGACGAGACCGATAATGTTACCAGCAGGGCAGTCCTCAATAGGCTCGATGTAGCGACCCATCATGAGTACGGTGCGTTGTACAGACTTGACAAACAAGTCATCCTTCTTTCCAGGAATATAGTTGGGTCCTTGGATGCGGATCTTGGGGCCGGCACGAACAGTCCCGGAGAAGACACGACCGAATGCGTAGAAGCGGCCCTTATCGGAAGTAGGGACCATCTTGGAAACGTAGAGAACGAGAGGTCCCTTGGGGTCACAGTCACGGATACCAATGGCTGACTCATCATCCATGGGACCCTCATATAGCGTCTCGACACGGTAACGCTGAGCGGTGGCGGGAGAGGGTAGGTGAATGACTATCATCTCCAGAAGAGCCTCGCCGGCAGGCAGGAACTTGCGCATGATGGTCTTGAGGAGGGCCTTGTTATCGCTAATTTCCCTTTCCTCGGAAGTAAGCTTAATCTCAAGTTTGTCGCACATAGGCCAAAGTATGTCCTTCTTTTGCTTCATAACGGCATCAAAGACCCTGAATATGGGGTCGAGTACGAACATGTTGAAAGCACGTTCGAGAGGCTTGCCATCAGCATCCAGTGACTTTGAGGACCACTTTTTAGTTGCGGGATTGAAAAAGTTGTCACCCCAAAGTTTAGAAATGAGCTTGTCCTTGGGGACACCAAACTTCTTGGAGTACCTGCCGGCAAACTGACGGAGGGTGAAGCCCCATCCGTGGAGGCCGGAAGCGAAGGCGACGGTACCCTTGTCAGGATAGACCTGGACGTCACCAAGGGCGGCGTCGTGGTAGGTGGAGATGATGACATTGACAGTCTCGACTGTACGCTGGAAGGATTGGTAAAGGTCTTCCTTCTGGACTTGGAGCTCGAGGAGTGCACGGTCGACCTTGTTAATGACGACGACGGGTTTGATGCGTTCTGTGAGAGCCTGACGCAAGACAGTTTCTGTCTGGACACAAACACCTTCGATACAGTCGACGACAACGAGGGCACCGTCTGTGACACGGAGGGCAGCGGTAACCTCTGAGGAAAAGTCGACGTGGCCGGGTGAGTCGATCAAATTGATCAAGAACTCGTTGCCTGACGGGATAGAATAGGTAAGACTGGGAAAATCTATGCATAGATACTCGGCTCATACCGTCTGTTTTTTGCTTGATGACATCGACATCTTCCTTGTTCATTTCAAAGTACATGGAGATGGCGGTTGATTTGATGGTGATACCACGCTCCTTTTCGTCTTCACGGGTATCTGTGAAACGCATGTCTCCGGCCTTTGCTGACGCGATAATACCAGCCTTGGAGACGAGGGAGTCGGTGAGGGTGGATTTTCCATGATCGACTAGAGGGTTAGATAAGATGGCGATATGGAGCGATGGCAATGCGAGACGGACCATGGGCGATGACACTCATGTTACGGATGTTGGTGGGCCTGTCCATGAGGGCGCGGACCTGGTCTGTTTGAAATGAGGGATGGATAGAAGCGAGGGAGGGACGATCGCACCTACGGTGAAGTTACTGATTGGAGATGATCAGCATGATGGTGGTAAAGGAAGTCAAGAGAAAACATACACCATGGCGTCTAGACGTTGCAGACAGGCAAGTAGACAGGGAGAGCACCGGAATCAGTGTGTGGAGGAAAGGGATATGTTTTCTGTGCCGGACGGGTTATCGATCGCGTTCAGGGCAGGTAGCTTTGACGGAGCACGTGCACAAAATGATCTTATCTAATCTATATGCTATCACGTGCCGCTGTCATGGCCGAGTCAGTGAATCCGGCCGTCGCATCTGGCTTAAATGCGGGTCTTGTCGAGTTATCGATCGCCGTTCAGAATGGCCTCCTCCTACAACGGCCCCTGGCCCGCCCGCAGAATTCGCGACGAGTTCTTTGCCTACTTCCGCAGCAAAGATCACACCTTCGTGCCCTCCTCCTCCACCGTCCCCTACGACGACCCCACCCTCCTCTTCGCCAACGCTGGCATGAACCAAGTCCGTCTTATCTCTCTTTTTCGACACGCTCTCCTTACCCGACATAGTTCAAGCCCATCTTTCTCGGCACCATCGATCCCAACTCAGAGCGTGGCAAGCTCGGGCGTGCTTTCAACTCGCAGAAGTGCATCAGGGCTGGTGGAAAACACAATGGTCTCGTCCCTTCATAGCCGCGTTATCCACACACTCACCTCATCCCAGATCTCGAGGATGTCGGAAAAGACTCTTACCACCATACTTTCTTCGAAATGCTTGGCAATTGGTCCTTTGGGGACTATTTCAAGGTCGGCACCCTCACCCCCTCCTCCAGCTCCCCTTATCCTTCCACCCACTGTAGAAAGAAGCCATCACTTTCAGCTGGGAGCTTTTGACCCAAATCTACAAGATCCCACGGGAGAGACTTTATGTCACCTACTTTGCCGGCGACCCTCTGAACAACATTCCATGCGACGACGAAGCCAGACAAACGTGGTTGGATCTTGGCATGGATCCTTCCCATGTCATTCCATCAAAGTTTAACTTCTGGGGTAATGTTCTTGTCTTTCCGTTCCCACTCCTGTCTCACCCGCCATCGCAGAGATGGGTCCGACGGGCCCCTGCGGTCCTTGCAGGTGAGCCTCGCGTCTGCCCGTTGCAGTCCATATCAACCACCATCACAGTGAAATACATGTCGATCGAATAGGTGGTCGTGAGGTTCCCCATCTTGTCGACGGTGACGACCCGACAGTCGTTGAAATCTGGAATAACGTCTTTATCCAATTCAATCGTGAGGAAGACGGGTCCCTCAAAGCTCTCCCAGCGAAACACGTGGACACTGGTATGGGCTTCGAACGTATCGTCTCTGTCCTCCAAAACAGGTTGTCCAACTATGACACGGATATCTTCAACCCAATCATGGTCAAGATCCAAGAGCTTAGCGGTGCACGCCCATACACTGGCAAGTTTGGTGGAGAGGACGTGGATGGCATTGATACTGCCTACCGCATTGTCGCTGACCATGTACGAACCCTCTCGATCGCCCTGAGCGATGGTGGTGTTCCGAACAACGTTGGTCGAGGTTACGTGCTCCGTCGCATCCTCCGCCGTGGCTGTAGATACGTCAGGAAGAAACTCGGCGCACCCATCGGCTCGTTCTTCTCATCACTCATGCCTGTTGTAGTCGAACAAATGGTATGCGGCTTCCCTCTTCCCATACTTGTGACGCTCTGATCGTCTTCCAGAGAGATATCTTCCCAGAACTTCAAAAAAAACAAGACGAGGTCAAGGAGATTCTTGATGAAGAAGAGGAATCCTTTTCGCGAACTTTGGATCGTGGCGAGAAGCTTTTTGACCAATATGCCACACGTGCAAGGGAGGCCGGTTCTAACGAGCTTAGCGGTGCCGATGTCTGGCGCTTATATGACACCTTTGGTTTCCCCGTCGACTTGACGCGCCTTATGGCTCAAGAGCTTTCCCTCGCTATCGATGAGAAGGAGTTTGAAGCTGCACAAGAACGATCAAAAGAGGCAAGCAAGGGCACGTTCAAGAGGGACAAGGCAGACAGTGTCAAGCTTGATGTCCATGATCTTGCAGCATTAGAGAAGAATAACGCAATACCCAAAACTGATGATTCGCCCAAATATCGTGAATGCCATCCATTTGTTCAACACCGATTTAGAAATCTCACCGTTTGTTTCAGAACTTGGAAATATTACTGCAAAGGTAATGGGCATTTACTACAACCGCGAGTTCCTTGGATCCACTACCAGCATTCCTGACGGCGCCAACTTTGGTATCCTGCTTGACCGCACGAGTTTTTACGCGGAAGCTGGTGGTCAGGAGTACGATACCGGAAACATCGTCATTGACGGCGCATGCGATTTCGAAGTGACGAACGTCCAGGCGTACAGTGGCTATGTCCTTCATACCGGTCGCCTCAAGTATGGCCAACTGAATGTCGGGGACGACGTCATTTCGTCATATGATGAACTGCGCCGGTGGCCACTCCGTAGCAATCATACTGCTACGCACATCCTTAACTTCTGCCTCCGTGAAGTGCTTGGAGACCACATTGACCAGAAAGGCTCTCTCGTCGCTCCCACGAAATTACGGTTTGACTTTTCACATAAAGCTCAGATTGCACTCCCAGAACTCGCCAAGATTGAATCTATGAGTGTTGATTGGATCAAGAGGAATGTCAGGGTTTACAGCAAGGATGTCGACCTTAAATCCGGGTTCAAAATTCCAGGCCTCCGCGCGGTCTTTGGCGAAGCGTATCCAGATCCGGTGCGGGTAGTCGTGCTAGGATATGATGTTGACGATGTCACCAAGGATCTTGAGAATTCGAGATGGCGAAGCACCAGTATCGAGTTCTGTGGAGGTACACACGTTGCAAAGACGGGTGATATCAAGGACTTTGTGATTATCGAGGAATCGGGTATCGCCAAAGGTATCAGACGAATCACCGCCATTACTGGGGGAGAAGCCCAAGAAGCAATTCGTGTCGCAAACGAATTCAAATTACGTCTTAACGCACTTGAAACTGGCCCGGGGAACGAGAAGGATGCCGGTCTCAAGGCTCTTGCGGTGGTAGGCCGGGTTATTAAATGTGCTTCAATTTGGTGCTCACACGTATCCCAGGAGCTTGGACAGGCAGATATTTCGGTTTTGGTCAAAGCAGATTTGAAAGAGCGTCTCGGAGCAATTCGCAAGGTATTCGACAGGCAGATAAAGGAGAAGGAAGCTGCACTCAACAAATCTGTTTGTCCTTTTGTTTTGAGAGATATCACGAGATGTTAAATTTGACACAGGCTGTCGACGCACTAGTCACCTATTTCAACGACAATCCGGACGCTCTAGGGTATTTCGCGAGTGTTGATGTGGATGGCAATCCAAAGGTGCGTTACATTTAGGGTAGGATGACAGTCGACATGCTAATCGCTACCGCGCAAAAACAGATCCTTCAAAATGTTGTCACGCAAGGCAAGAAGCTCGGGAAAGCTGTGTATGTGTTCAGTGTCAACGTGGAGGGCGGTAAGGTGGCACACGCGAATTATGTACCTGAAGAAGTCCGGGCGAAAGGATTTGATGCTCGAACATGGGCTTCCAAAGTGACCGAGGTGTTGGGGGGTAAGGTGAGAGCATCTAAGCATCAACTCGTTGGTCAAGTTGACAACGTCTCGATCTAGGCAGGAGGTAAAGAAGATAGCGCTCAGGGTGTTGGTGTCAATATCGGGGAGGTCGACAATGTGATCAGAGTCGCGCGGGAGGCATATCCGATTAGTAAATGACTCCTGTGCTGGAGAGTTGGGTGCTAGCGTCATCTATTTTAGAGGTAATGCTATCGGATAGACAAGGGCTATGCCACAGCATTCTTGATATCGATAGCCTGACTCACACTGATTCGATGGGTGAGACTTAAGGCCTAAGGATTTGGAAAACCTCCGTGGAAGGGTGGTTCCGACATCATGCCAGGTAGGCAGCTATACCCGCTCGAAATCAATCCTCGGACTGGAGAACCCTTTCTCCGTCTCCCCGCTCCGAATGACAACATCATTCTAACGGCCCCGCGCATGAGCGACGTCAAGTGCCTCGCCCCCATCATCAACGATGCTAGGGTATCGGTATGGCTAGAGGGACCGCCGATTCCATACTATGACGAGCACGCGGAGGAGTGGCTTGCGCTCATCGTAAAGCAAAGCGAGGATATCCTGGCGGAGCTGAGGGAGGAAGATCAACTGAACCCAGACGGTCCGTTGAAACTGGTGGGGGGGTGCCCAGTCAGACACATCAGGGAGGTTCTCCCCGATGGGACAGACATCTATCTTGGGGACATCGGAATCCAGCGTGCGCCGATGGAGGAAGTGCTCGATCCGGAAGAGAGGAAAAGGGCGATGGAGGGGAACGAGGGGAAAGCTGTCGGGGATGCGAGCATCGTGTGGACGTTTGGAAGTATGGATAGCGTTCAGCTCGAAAGAGGGCGTATGCTGACGGCTGGTTCAGACTACCTTGCGCCAAGCCACCACGGGCGGGGGATCATGAGTGCGGCGATGGGGACGATATTGAGGAGATGGGCGATTCCACGGATGGGGGTGCGGCGCATGGTGGGGTATACATTTGCGGGGAACGACGCAAGTCGGCGGGTGTTTGAGAAGAACGGATTTGCGTGGAAGGGCACGGTGGACAACGGCAAGCTGGTGCGGGGCGAGCGCATGACGTTGAACTATCTCGACTGGAAACTGTAGCCAGCACAGCCATCGTCTCCTCTTTTTCTTCCCCTCCATTATGAGCGGCGTGATCCGACCAGCTACGCCTGGCTTCCTCATCACCCTCGCTGCGACAATCATCCTCGCCGTCGTCTCGTTCTCCGTTCCACTCATCAAGTCCGTCTACTTTCTCAAGGCCTCCCTTGGCGCCGAGAATCTCAATGGCGACATCACTTTCGGAACTCTGGGCTATTGCATGTCCGTAGATTCATCCACGACCTGCTCAAACGCCACCGTCGGGTATCAGCTCGGTCAGTCAGTCGCCCTTGGCTATCCCCCACTCCTCACCCTCCTCCCAAGATGTAAACGCCCTCGTCGGCGACACAACCCTCCAAATACCCGATGTCGTCGTCAAATGGCTCACTTATGTCCTCGTACTCCACATTGTCGCCTTTGGCCTTGCTGCTGTCTCTGCCCTATTCGGCCTCCTTGCCCATGTCCGTGAGATGGCCATGAGCTGCTTTAGCAGCTGCATATCCGGATTTGCTGCCACTGTTGCCCTTGCAGCCTTTATTTTTGACATTGCCATCTTCTTCGTAGCTAAATCTCGCATGAATTCTGTACAAGGCGGCTCCGCATCAATCGGCAATGCTGTTTGGCTCACTCTCGCTGCCTGGATTCTTCTTTTCTTCAGCGGCTGCTTTTACACCATTGGCAGATGCTGCATTAGACGTCGTCCGCGCGACGCATGGGGAGGAAAAGTTGGCACCCCCATCGGTGAAAATGGATACAACTCCAACGAACAAATGCGCCTCGACGCCGTAAAAGCAGAGGCGGATCGCAAGGCTCGCCAAGCGCAGCCCGAGGTTGGCCTGCCTGCCTTCCACGAATATGACCCATCTCAGCCACTCAAGGCCCGCATGGATGGAGAGGAAGTATACCTTGAAGAGGACATACCTTACCGCGATAATCAGAGCATATCTACATCCGGAAATGCTGGTATGGGAACTTATGGGCATTCTTCACGAGGAGGATATGCAGGAGGTGGCTATATGCAGGCTTCCCCTGGCACTCGTGCTGTGGACGAGTATAACAACCCTTCTTCCTATCCCCCAAGACAACAACGTCGGGGGAGCAACATCACACATACCACTACTACCACTGCCCCCTCCATCTATCCGCCGTCGTCCAACACTCCAGTTCCGTCGATTCCTGCAGCGGCTATGTACGATCCTTCGCCAGACAACCATTATAACCACGACCCATATGGCCCACAGGCGTATGGTCACAATCCCGCAGGTACCCCCTGTGAGTTTTCTTTGACTTCTTTTTCACGGTGTTTTTTATGTCTTTTCAGATAACCCGCATGCTCAACAATCTCATGTACCTTACGATCCGTACAGCGCGTTCAGCCCAGACACTTACAACGCCACAGTCGCTGTGACTCATAACCCATCTCAATCGCCATATGGTGTTCCACATAATCCCTCTGGGTCTCCTACCCTCCAACCCGACCGCGGCTACACGCTCGGCGGAGGTGCATATGGCGCGGCTACCATGCCAGTCGCACAAATAAATGATCCATACAGTGATCCTTATTATGGACACTATCAGGCCCCTTCAAACCCCACACCTCCACCGCTGTCGCGATCGCCACCTTCGATTAATACTCAAGCTATCAGTGTGCCAACAAGCGTCAGCCCTGTCAGGGGTCCGAAGGGCCCGAGGAACAGCATCGTAATGGCTCCTCCATCAGTTTCACCAGCACAATACGCTGACAGCCCCCCAACATATGAGTCTGGCCCATCTGGTGCTCTTGGCCGATGGGGAAACAAAGGTTGAGCGAAGTTGTTACTGACTCCTACGAACACTCCTGTTTCATACGGACCATTTCGGACGATGGTTGTACGGCTCGTCTCCGATTCGATACCCTTGTAATATATACATGATTGACCTTTGCTACTTCCATTCGCGATTTGGACTATCCCCAGATCGTAGACGTCTTAAACCTGTTAGAGTTGTATCCATTGAGGTTTGAATATGGCATGGTTGGGCACGTTCTTCGGTCAGGTTGTCGGCTGAATCCCTGGTACCAAGCTTATAGTAAGTACGAAGATGTACATACTTCAAATCATGGTTACGTGTGGTGATAATTTTTACCACATACTCGTCAGATCGGTTCGCTTTCCAAGGTTGAGATCTCGGTGTCTGAAACAAGTGGAATAACGGTGCTCAGAACTCGTCCCTTGGCCACGTGCTTGGGAAATTGGCAGGCTTATATGGCCCGGAAGACATGAACATCGAGAGGAAGTCGTGGATGATGTCCGCCGCTGCGGTAGCAGTAATCTCAGCTGCACATCATTCGTCAGAAAATTAAGTAGAATGGCGTATGCCTCACCATGGTCATACGCGGGTGCGACCTCGACAACGTCCGCGCCACTGGAAAAACGTAGTGTGAGTCGTGAAACAAGGGCGCGTTCTGGGATGCGAACACGAAATTCAAACCAGCCAACCCTCTGATGATGCGTTTGACTTCTCTGCTTGTCCATCCTCCAGCTTCGGGGGTACCAGCTACAATCGCACTGAGTATTAACTATGTGCGGGAAGATGTAAACTCACTACCCGGTGCCAGGCCAGGATCTATCAGTGCTAGTTAGCCGATGCTCTTCTCAAAGGCGAGTCATGCACACCAATCACATCAATGTCGAAACTGTGTTAGAGGTCAGTATCGGCTTCGCTATGCACCATGGTAACATAACCTCAAGTACACCGGTGTATCTCCAACTCGTTTCCTGATCCGATCAATGATGAAGGCAACGCCATGATCATCGATGTCATCGCTAGTTATAAAATGGAATCCCACTGATTCGTCATTCTCGATGTCACTAATACCCTGGTTAGAAGTTCCATCAATGCGCAGCCGTCTAGGAATCCTTCAAGTATACTCACTTGGAGCTTGCACCGAATACCAGCATGGATACTAGAGTTGGCAATGAGCCCCTCCTCGTTCGCAACGTTGAAAAATGTGCCATGAGTAATGCGAGATTGATCTGTCACAGCGCCAGGGTATCCACTCCAGGTATCAAGATGCGCATCAAAATGAATCACCGAGACCGGCCCATAGACTTTATTGAGCGCACGGAGGATGGGGAGAACAATGGTGTGGTCGCCGCCAAGACTAGACGAGTCATGTGTGAGGGCATCGTAAAAAGTATGTAACTATAATCACCTGATGATTCTTGGGTGCTCGCGGCCACCTTTCGCCAGAACAGCTCCCCGAGGCCAGACGGGGGCATTCGATGCGAGAGGACGTGCAAGCAAGGTAGCATATGCGACCTCCATCTGGTCTATTGCAAGGGCATTGTCAAAGGGCACAGTCGGGACCTGGACACTGAGTCAATGGGTAATATCACATCCAACTTTGCGAACATACGTCTCCGCAATCAAGAACCTTCAAACCTAAGTCATAAGGGCTGTTCCCCCATGCCAAGGTGTAGCCTCGAGAGGCTCTTTGTCGCCTGCTACCTGAGCGGATCGCGTGCGGCCCAAAGCGTGCTCCAGGACGGTAGCTCGTGCCTGTGTCGAATGGCATCCCTAGAATGGCGATGTCGAACGCAGCAGACTCGTCCTCTAGACAACGTGCGTATTCTGCATGCGAGAAAGCCAGTGGTCCCGAGAATGGTTGGTCAATTTGTTTTCCGTATTTCGATAGCCATGTCTCCGCCTCCAGGTCAGGCCCGGGGGAGCCGCGAAAATGTTGCTGGTGTCCACAGGCAGCTGCAGCCAGCGTAGTAATACCGACATAGAAGGCTCCTTGGCTCTTCATCTTTTGACGCCGTGTGCGTCACTGCAAGTAAGGGCTAGGCAAGCGAATGATCGGCCAAGAGATGATGAGGGTAATGTTTTTATTTCAAGTATAACTTGGGCTGATCCTTATCATGATGGCCAGTGAGAATTCTCGAAGTATCGTGTCATCAGCACGAGTCTGCTATCTCCGTGAATGTCGGGTACTAACCACAGAGGCTCATGGAAACAAGTATTTTCTTTTTCGCGGGACGAGTTCACTGGCAGGCGCTGCCATGAATTGAACCTTTTGAAACTCGCTAGTACTGAGCCTCAAACTCGCTTCAACCTTGGCCATAATTACGATCGTCTTACATGTCACTGCATAATATTAAATGTTGTAACTGGTGGGGGCACCGAACTTCGTCTGACTTGTTTACTACGTGTGTGAGAATCGATTGAAAACATCCATTTTCATGATCGAGTACGACGGTGAGCGGCAGATCTACGCAATGCGAGGACCTGCCACTGTCTACGTCGCCTAGCGTTCGTCCCTTCCGGTGGTGTATTTCCTGGAACGGTGGAAAGAAGGCGGAAGTTCCTCTGGGGTTCAGGTGAATCATCAACCTCCCCTTCTTCTCCGCGGTCCTGCTCCAACATTTCATCTTCTGCCAGATCGATGTCCCCACTAAACACTTCTTCCGGCGTGCTCTTTGGTTGTGTAGATGCACTCCCAGTAAGGAACGAGAACGGAACCGCAACAGTCGTCGATAAAAAGGCTGAGGCGTTGTCGATAAAAGATTTAGGTCTCCTCATCGGAACGGATGATAAGATGTGCCTCCTCCTTTGCCATGCGTTCGAAGTGGCACTTCCTGGAGGTGGATACGCGGGGTCACATGAGAATGACACAGAGATCTCCTGCGTTTCTCGGCTGTACGAGAATTGCGGAAGCGGATGTGAGTATGAGTTGGGATAAGGTTGGGAAACCGGTCGCCTGTGTCTCAGCACAAGACGATCCCCTTGTGTGAATCAAATCGGTCAACGGTCTATCGCCATCTGCCAAATTGCCCATACCCTCGACGTCGATCGCATGCCCAGAAGCCCGCGAGCACAAAGCGCCGGAGGTATCGATAAAAAACACCTGAGTGACACAAGGCCGTGAGCTAGGCCGACTCTGTCAAAGGAACATTCAGGAAGCCACAGACCTGGTTATTCGCTTCCGGATTTCTCAAGCCTTATCAGATTCAATGAGCTCGGCGGTGGAGGCGCGAAGTGCCACAGTCCGATTCACCCACCTTCAACGAGTGATTGCTCTTTTTCTGGCCACAGGATGATTGGCGTCCCGTCCTCGACTTCATCTGAGCTGGCATCCCACAGGCGGCCGTTCGCGATAGAACGAATCACAAAATATCCTGGTGGGAAGCCGAAGAGCTGGGCCATTACAGTGGTAGCCTAATTTCGTGCGTTGATCAGCTGCGCTGCAAGGCGGTACCAGCGGAGGGTGGGGTCGTATCCAGATGCGGCGACGTAGTACATGAAATACAAAAGAAAATGGCAATGTCATTGGAAAGTCACAGTGCCCATCCATAACCAAGCCACCCTCTAAATCAATCATCCTCGTCATCTTCTTCTTCGAATGCGCCAGGAACATGCCGGTAACCTGCCACCTGCCTCGCTGCCTTTTGCGTGCATTCTGTACGCTGTTTCTCAGCAAAGTCTTCTAGTGAGTAAGCCATTTTAGAAAGTCCTTTCCACTCGTGGCGGGCGACAATACTTCCACCAACGCGAGAACTTTCCCAGCCGACACTCATCAGTACAGGTTCCTGTAACACACATCAGCGACCGAAGATCTCGAACACGTGGAAGCAATCATTACCCTCGAGCTCCAGCTCACGTCTCGGACACAAACCGTCGCGCGGGATCCCGATAAGGGCTCCAGCTCAGGTCCAGATGGATCACATGACATCGGCAGGGTTTGTGAACGATCTAGGACTTGAATAATTCGACCATCCAGTGACCAGATCTTTCAGCAGTATTGTCCATTAATTATGATAAGACAACGGATACAATCTTTACTCACGTGAATTCTCCCGTCCGCGGATCCTGAGTAGATGTATTGGCATCCTGTAGTTTCTGTAGGACTGAAGTTGCATCTTATGAGGGTGCGCAAGACAGCGTGGCCTCGATAGGTCATAACACTACAGTCATGTGGGTGTGCGGAATGCCTCGGCCTCGGGAAATGACCGTAACTTTCCCTGGACGTCAGTAAGGAGCAAGTTGTAGCCCTATATGCCATACCGATAGTCGTAATTGTGACATCTATAGTCTTTGTGTGCAAACGAATCAAAGTCGTTGCTGCTACACATCTTGCGGAGATCCCACAATCGAAGTGCCTGATCCTTGCCATTTGAAATGACATATCTCCCGTCACCCTTGGCAGAGACGTTTGTGATCCCTTCAGTGTGGCCAACGAGTACTCCCGATGGTTTTCGCGACCCTCCTAGTGACCGTCTGTCCCTGCCACAGACCATAATCAACAACAAACTGGAGGCGAGAAAAAAAGTCATTACCAGACTTTGAGAAACATATCATCCGACGCGCTGATCAAAACGTTTCCTGATGTAGTATCAGCCCAACAACAACTGTTAACATCGTCTGAGTGTGCCATAATCTTGACTGTTCTGCGATCAGCCAAAAGATCATACACTGGATAGTGCGTGAGCGATGCTAGGGGGCACGCGAGTACATCTCCCACCGAAAATATGACCGCTTCCGCCTGCAATCACTTCATTACCGTCAGCAGAAAACCTGCAGCTCCAAATACCAAAAGAATCCTCGTCGTAGACACCCCACAAGGACCGGCCTTGACGGCGACGACCCTGATCAGCAAAGCGGATAGGTGTTTGTGCCGTGGAAGAATCTAACGTGTTTGTCATATATACTGTGGGTGACTGCCACACAGCACTGAATGTATGCAATAACCAAGGAGCGAGCAACTCACGATAGATGAATAAATCATCCTGCGTCACATAATTTGAGCATTGCGGCATTTGCACTGCAATTAAAACCTTGCCTTTGGTTATCGGGACTTAGATGAGAATCGGTGATAGTCCATCTGCCTGGGTGGCCCTGAATGGTCTTCAAAACCTTAAGGGTCGATTCGTGATCTCGCTCATGATCATCAAAGAGTAACGTTTCGCGCCGTGGGTTTTGCCTGGGTTTGACGTACTTGGCCGGCGGCGATGTCATGTCATAAACATGTAGACGGAAATCTGTTGAGCAAAGCTCAAGAAACGATCAAAGGCTGATCAGGTTGCCGTCTAACCTTGAGAGCACGTATAGTAAAAGGATGAGTCTATCCAGCGAAGATAAGGGGCTGGGTTAGGATATCACACGATGAGTCAGTCACCTTTGGAGAACTGCCCAACATAAAGGTTGGCGCTATTGGAGGCGACGGCAGCCCCGTTGGAGTTGGGTATAAGCCCCTGGTGTTGAATAAGTACCATGCGGTCACCGAGACTAGATGGAGTATACACTGGTTAGCTCCTCCCTAGACGGAGTGCCTTGAGACATGCAAGATCGGTCTAGGAGCAGGCGAGAAACGTTCCTGTTGCCCTTGTTGGTCTTGATTTTGCTGCGCGTACGGCCAAATTCGCCGCTCATGAGCAACTCGACGCCCCTTTTCTGAGGCTCGGTGTGGGGAGGGAACCATTGTCTGTTCCAATGTGGGCTGGTTGAATATTCGTCGTCGCGATTGTCCATATCTTCGTCGTCGTCGTCTTGGTCCCCCCTCGGGGGGCCAGTCCGAAGTAAGCGCACGAGGTCGCCATAGGTGATCCGCCCCGCACTGCTGGTCGTGTCGGGGTTGGTGGTCCTTTCGGCAGTGCTGCCAGGCTGCAGTTGTTGAAGGTCAAACAGTGCTAGTGGATGAGATGCAGGAGCTGTTCTGCCGAGGAGACATGCAGCGAGACACTTACAACGCAAGATCTGCGCGATACCTAGGTTGTCTGAGTGAGGGGAGAAGTCGTCCTGACGGGCTTCGAGCTCAAGAACGTTGTCGTCGCCCTCGAGGTAAGCATCAGGGCCATTGAAGGCCTCGTCGTCGTCGTCCTCGGGCATGTTGATATCAAACTCGTATTCTGACATGGGAGCTTGGGAAGGGCTATCTACACGCTCTCACGTGGCACGCCGGCCCGTGAACGATTACACAGACATTGCAAGTGACTACGGGGCAACAGCAGAGGACGAGAGCAGTAGGACACACTGCCCGCAGCTGCCCGCGTCTTCCTCTGGCCGGTGGTTGGGGTGTTGTGCATTGTGCATTCTTTTCCAACTCCGCACTCTGCACAGTGTCGACAACGTTACCGACTCCAAACTACGGTCCACGATGACGGTCCCCATAACCATCACTGCGGATGAGGTCAATTGCCTCATACATGCTTATTTTCAAGACTCAGGTGGGCCGCCCTGCAACTGGCCTGCTCCCTTGCTTAACTTGGTGTCAGGCTTTCAACACTCTGCTTTCACGTTACGGATGGAGAGTCGGTTGGATCACTCTCATCATATCAAGAAACATATCCCACGCGGTGAGCTGGTAGAACGTCTCAGCAAGGCACTTTTGTACGCCGAAGTCGAGGCACACTGGAAAGGCGACTCGTTCGCGAAGAACTGCACAAGTGGTTTCTCCCTGCTGGAGCGTCATGTGTGTTCCATTGACCAGAATGCAACAACGCTGCTGGCTCCACAGCAAGCCGGAGAATCTAACATGGCTGCGATAGCCAGCGAGACTGTCGGCAAACGAAAGTCAATCTCTCCTGCCATAGAGGATGGACGTGCCGAAAAGCGTGCCAGAAAAGAGGTTGAAGACAACCACGCGGAGATGGCCGTCGACGGTACGCCAATCGCGTTTGACAGTTGCGCCCTGATGTGACTTGTATCCTAAGGACCTTCCAGCATTGTCCCGAAGGAAACGAGACCATCTGATTTGCCGCGACCAGCCTCGGAGAATGTGGTCAAGAAACCGAGGACGAGACGTCTGGACGCAGTCAGACTACTGCAAGCACACAAGGCTGAGGTAAGTTTTGCACAAGTCAACAACAACCCAGAGTGATGGTGCTTCTAGGTCTTTGTAGTCGCTTGGAGCCCGACTACATCGGGACAGCTAGTATCGGGGTATGCACTGATTACATCATTTATTCCAGCGTCGATTTGACTCCTGACATGTCAGATCGCGCGATGCCGCAGTCAACTATTGGAACATTCCGTTTGGTCCACATGAGGGTCCTCCCACCTCCCTCCCGCGCCCGACATTAACATTGTCCAACCTCGCTGCTTCCTCCCAAGCCGACTTGACATCCATTGACTGGAGCCCCGATGGCTCGCTAGTTGCGATAGGATCGTACGACGCAATACTTCGAATCCGCACCTTCTCGGGAAAGGCATTTCTCACAGATGACCACCACAAGGTTAGACATGAGCCACATTCTCTTTATGGGTTGTACTGATGCATTGAAGGGTCCTATTTTTGCTACCAAGTTCTCTCCTTCAGGACAATGGATAGCTACTGCAAGCTTGGACAGCACATCATGCGTGTGGGACATCAGAAACAAGAGACTACATCGACAATATCGAAATCACGAAGGTAATGTGTTGTTGGGTTCACCAGGTGGAGTTCGGCTTACAAGGCGTGCTAGAAGCTTGTTGTCTGGACGTCGACTGGATTGACGACTCCACATTCGCGAGTAGTGGGAGTGACCGTGTCGTTCACATCGTTTCTCTGAACGGAACTAAACCTATCCAGACCCTAAGGTATGTTGGTCGTCCGATATATCCGTTATTGAACCTGACGCTGGAGCAGGGGGCACGAAGGAGAATTGAATATGCTCAAATGCAACCCGTTGCGTACGCGCCTAGCTACATGCTCCGATGATACGACCGCCCGGATATGGAATATTGAACATCCGCACTCAGAAAAGCCAATATCTACTCCCGTTGTCCTCAAGGGCCACAAACGATGTCTGACTTCCGTTAAGTGGTGTCCGAATACCTTGGCAGGGGAGCACGAACTCGTAGCAACGTGAGTCACTTGAGCTGGATTGCCAATGTACTGATCTCACGGTGTGACAGGGCATCATTCGATTGTACAGCCCGGTTGTGGGATTCGGTAACGGGAGACTGCTTGAAAGTGTTCACGGATCACAACAAGTACGTGTTTGCCCTGTCATTCAGCCCAGACGGGACTCTGCTGGCGAGTGGTGGTGGCGATGGTTCACTGTATATGTATGATGTCAAGGTGGGCAAAGTTCGACCTTTCACACTGCATGACAGGACTGACCGTTGGTGGAGACGCGAGAACGGATTTGGAATTGGACGTGTGGAGAAAAGACGGGCATTTTCGAGATTGACTGGAAGGGATGGGGAGAAAAGAGCTTGATAGCGCTGGCTATGGAACACAAGGTCGTCGGTATTGTCGATCCAGCAAGGTTACTTCGACCATAGATGTTTATTATGTAATTATGAGGTGACGTCGATAGGCGGCTCTGACTCATGGACGTTGACTAATTGACCTCCCCATCTGCTCATCATACGTGCACACTCTTTGACATACACCATCATGTTGTCCCTTGCTCTCAAGCCTGCCTTGCCCCGCAATGTTCCCCAAGCGATAGTGCACTCAAGAATCCAGCCCAGGCAACACTTTGGCACCTTCAAGAATGTCGTCCGGACACGTCCTATCACACTTTCTCCACTTTCCCCGTACAGATTCTCCCGCACCATCATAACAGATGCGCAGACTGTTACACCAGCCTCCTCACAAGAAGCCTGGAAAAAATTCGCAATCACAGCTGTGCGTAACCATGGCATGCGTGTCCGTTTGTTGATTCAAGTGTGCAGGCTGCTGTGGCAGGCACCGTCATTGTTGCAGAGGGTTTCCTGAACAGAGACACCCGTGACTCATTGACTACTACTGAACAGTCCTATCTGCATGATAGTTTCAAGTATACTGGCGGTGGCCTTGTCCTCACGGCACTGGCTGCCCGAAGCATGTTCAGGTCTGGGGTTGCTTTCAGAATCATGTCAGCGAATCCATGTATGCACTCTTGGTTCACCTCTCAGCATTTCTTGGCGTAACTGTGTCTTTACAGGGCTTGTACTCGGCGTAAGTCTTGTCGGGAGCATCGGCTCTATGATGGGTGTCTATTATACCCCTCCCGATAGAACAGTGCAGAAGCACCTTTTCTGGCTGGCAAGTCACCAGTATACTGACAACGTGTGCTACCTGACTCCCTGCAGGGGTTCAATGCATGTCAAGCGGCAACACTCAGTCCACTGTTCTTCTTCAGTCCAGCCATCTTGTCTCGTGCTGCGTTGTACACGTGCGGGGTCGTTGGGTCCCTGTCTTACGTTGGCGCCACTGCAAAGTAGGTCCATTTGTGCACCGTTGATGTAGTACTCATATTTGACAGGAATGACAAGTATCTGTACATGGGTGGTCCGCTTCTCGCCGGCGTGACTGTCGTAGCCCTCTCTTCATTGGCACCAATGACCCTCCCGCTTGGTATGCGTGGGTTGGCTATCGCCGAGTCGATCTCTCTCTACGGCGGTTTAGCCGTGTTTGGCGGATTCGTGCTTTATGAGTAGGCAATTTCTCAGTCTTGTACCGTACATTTGTCCCTAACCCCTTTATTCAAGTACTCAAAAGATTCTGCAACATGCACGTATGGCAGAAATGGGTGTCATTCCCAGGGACCCCATGAAAGAGGCGATTGCTTTGGAGCTCGACATGATCAACATCTTGTGCGTGTGATAATGGTCAGCTCGAACACACACTGATATTGCCCTAGTGTTCGTCTCGTTCAGATTCTCATGATGCGCTCTAATAACAAGAAGTGATTTACCTGACCCTAACATTGGGATGTCTCGATCTTTCGACCGTCACTTGGTAGTCGTTCCGATGTAATAATCCTGCTCCAATTGTTCTATGCGAAGCCCCAGTAGCTATATAGTATGACTACGAGATGCCTTTGCCTAGATCCTGTAGGATGCCAACAAAACTTCCTGGATCAATAATTTCTGTGCCACCATAAGTGAGGCGCTTCCCAGTCTTGGCTGCCCACTCTTCGAGATTTCCGTACTCAACGTAACTTGCGCCTCCCACCACAAACACCATACCATCTGTGAATGCCATACGTCGGGTTCTGCCGGTACTCGATGTACCACCAACTCCAGGTCCACCACCAGTTCCAGAGACACCTAATCCTTGGACATGTCGAGGTGCACGAGGATCCAGAAACAAATATTCGTCGGTTTCTTGCAAAGACAGGTTCGATGCAGCTGATGAATCCATTAGTGCCTCGGCGAATCGCGTCACAGGTAGTAATTTGTTTGCTGGCAGGAAGTTCTTTACGCCCGAAATTAGGTTTTCCAAGCCACCCTCTTTCAGGCGGTCGGTGAGCTGGAAACGAACGAGTTGTCAACTGGAAAGGAGAGAGCCCCCCAAAAATACAAACCTTATTTCCAAGAGCCGTAAATCCTCTGAACAGTTCCCCTTGACCACCAAGAACAGGTGTGGACGTCCCACCGACGGCGGCGGAAACAGTCATACGTGAGATTTCTCTTGTCCGTCGAACATACTCGAATGCTGCTGTATCCGCACCTGCATTCTTGAGTTCTTTCTCCAGTTCGGCAATATCGTCCTTGGAAATTGCATTATCGGGTGAAGAGAGGTAGAACACGAGGACAAGACGGAGTTTGTCCTCCGGACTAAAAGCGCCGTCTGGCCGAGGTGCACGAAGCATCTCTAGAATGGACGACACTGTCTAGCAACTCAGACCGTGAGGCTACGTCATGAGCGACGACTGAGGCGCTTACTTGCTTAGTAACTGCTTCTTCGGTACTAAATAGTTCATCAAGACCTCTTTTCTTGATTTGTTCGAGTAGTGCCGTGGCGATATTCATATGCGTGTCAAGCGTCACCTTACGAGCCGTGAGTTCGGGAAGCTGTGTTATAGCAGTCTTCAAGTGTGCTGCATTCGACGAAAGGTCGCTGTGTGGTGTCAACTACATGTTTTGAAACATTCCCCGCGACACCAACTCACAGCTGCGAAATATCATTGACATCACTCACACCCGTCGATCGTGTAATTTCTGCGGCGTCCTGCTTATACTTGTTCAACTCAGCATCAATATCCTCAGCGACTTGAGGGAACGGGTTTGCAGCATTTTTTGCCCAGAAAAAATCCTTTGAATCGAGGTCGTACGAGCGTTTTTGTGGGGTGGTGACGACGACGCGGTTAAGCCTGATCTCAAGACAATCTGACACAAGGGCTTGGTATGTCCAGCCATGAGAAACCATGGAAACAAGATCCACATTCCGGTCCAGGATGAGCAACACTAAAGTAATTAATCAGGACAAAAAATGAGAAGGATAGAGGGAAAAATCATACGTGGCCTTTGCAGATTGGACAATCCAGAAGAATCCTGTGAAAAGAGCGAGGTGGTTGGCCCGTGGGCACGTGAGGCGGAAAGTAGTGCATCTCGAATCTTAATCTCGAGTTTCTTGGCCACCATCTCTGCTGCATTGCCCTTCGGAGCGCGAATGATCGGGACGTGTCCTGTGGATCGATTAAACACTGATGAATGTTTAGCAACCACTGACGCGTACCCGCAGTCACGACGGCACTAAAGATCCCGTTGGCGACGCGTTCAATCTCATCCTCAATCTGTTGTTCAGTTGACGACGGGGAGTTGAGAAGTTTGTACGAGTAATGCGGTCTAGGTTGAGATGGACCGGCTTGGGAGGCTGGAGATGACAATGGCGACAGCAAAGAAAATAAAGATGGTGACGGCGCGATAAATGATAGATACTGGTCGACGACCTGATATGGAATGTCCATTGATGTGATAACTGCGTCAACACGAGACAGTGAGTCAACCAACCTGTTCTACCAACTCCCCTGTGCCAGAAGTAGCGACCGAAGCTGCAAGTTCTTCAAGAAGTGCTCGAGGTAGTGGCTCGACGAAATTGAGGTGGAGAGATTCGTATAGACATTTGTCGAGGTCTTCGGATATTCGGCGTATGTTTGCCAAGGTTGGTGCGACGAAGTAGATGGCGGGGACATCTGGCAACGGCGGACGCTGTGAGTGGAGCTGACTATAATGATGTGAAGACAACGACAGCGAATGACGAGACGAAGTTGCGTACACGTGCAGAGTCACGCCAGCATCGCGAAGATCTTGGACACGAAGTACTGTTGCCAGCACATCTTTCGTTTGCTGGTCCAAAACTAGCACCTTCCAGACCAGAGGGGCAGTGGATGATGGGGTTTTGACTACGGGTGCAGACTTGGGTTGGGTGGGGGTACCGGACGGCGCAGGTGGATCACCGAGGTTGAGCAACGCGAGCAGAGCATCTGTCTGTGCTTGTTGCAAAGTCGTGGGTGCGATGACCTGAGATGGGATGAGCAGGAGGGCGTGGACGGCGAGGTGAGTGACTCACATGTTTGAGCGCAGAGCTGGCCATGCTGGTACAGTCTGACAACGCGCCGTCACGTGTCTAAATCGCTAACATTCCATCACCCTGTTCATAATATGATTGTCTACATAAAGTCCCACACAGGCCGTTGGCCGGTGCGTCTGCAGCAACCGCCAACCCTTGTTTAACTCCAGCAACCACCCCCCACCCCCTGTAAGTCACCTGACAGTGCAAACGACCTAACATGGGTTGTGTGCGAAGTGCTCCTTTTGAAGAATTGTCCCCGAGACAGGAAAATTGTGGCTTTCGAGGCGGAGGGAGAGGCGCGAGCTCAAGGAATTTGGTAGATATCCTCCGCCTCCAGTAGTGCAAGATCCTGCCCCATGAGTAGAGGGCCACAAAACCTTTGTGGTGCTTAAAGATGGCCAAGGCCATTTTGTGCAAGCGGACACTGTATAACAATTTGGTACTGCCGAGCATGATGTTGTATAAATGTGAGTGTTTGCGATATGGCCATTTTCTTCTCGTGAACACAGAATTCGGTCTGCGGGAGACCCTTTGACCAACACGTTGGGACTCCGGCGGACGTACCATGCGTTCGCCGATGTTTGATCGCGGTGCCTTTGACACTGCTTGCTCCACCGTAGCGTCCGTTG
>JBBPNQ010000085.1:0-40703 GCA_038090975.1 Boletellus pseudochrysenteroides
CCACCACCACCACCACCACCACTGCCACCATCTAGAACTGCTGGACCCCCGCCCCCGCCAGTCCAAGAAGACTCTCCATCCCCTCCACCACCGCCGCCGCCGCCGCCACCGCCTGGCATGGCTGCATCCATACCTCCTCCACAGCCCGGGCGTGCTGACCTGTTGGCATCCATCCGAGGGCAGAGTGTGGCCAATTTACGCAAGACACCGGCTCCTTCAACGACCTCGCCACCCCCACCTGCACCAGCGGCGGAGGAATCCAGAAATGGCCACGGCACGGGGGGAGGTGGGGACCTGACCGCTGCCCTTGCCACGGCCTTGATGCAAAGAAACAAGAAGCTTGGCGACAGCGACGATGAGGATGACGACGATGACGAGTGGGACTAGATATAACTTTATGTATCTTACACACAGCCCGTAATCAGAGATGGTTCATGCCCCGCTTGGCATCACGCTGGGCAGCGTCGCTGCCGCGTGTCTGCAGCACTCTGCCTTTACTTGGTCTTCTGGCGACTGCCCTGGGCAGGGGGCCCGGGCAGGTCACCTGATCTAGTTGTGGCGATTGCCGAGATCAAATAGCCCAGGTCTGCCCCTCCTCCCCATCGACAGACCGCACAACTTAGACCACAGCGCTTGCCAACATCCGTCTTTCTAGAATATGGCTGATCAGCTGGTGCGTTCATGACATCTATCACGTGGGCGGCCGCATCTGCTTATCTCGGCCGATTCACCCAGTCTGAAGGTGGGTTTCAATGCGATTCACAATACAAACTGACACATCTTTCGCGGATACGCAGAGCAAATATCCGGTGGGTGGACTCGTCCCGTGTGCTGGTGTACCCGCAACTCATGGCCCGTGTGCAGAATTCAAGGAAGCCTTTTCTTTGTTCGATAAAGGTTACATCATATGCCCGCATCCTCCCATTATTCGTAAGGGCTGATAAACCCTGTCCATCATAGATGGTGACGGCACAATCACCACCAAGGAACTTGGCACGGTAATGCGTTCGCTGGGACAGAACCCTACGGAAGCCGAATTGCAGGACATGATCAACGAAGTTGATGCGGACGGAAACGGCACGATTGACTTCCCCGAATTCCTGACCATGATGGCGCGCAAGATGCGCGACACGGACAGCGAAGAAGAGATTAGGGAGGCCTTCAAGGTGTTTGACAAGGACGGCAACGGCTTTATCAGTGCAGCAGAATTACGGCACGTGATGACGAACTTGGGTGAGGACGTTTCCAAACCGGGCAACTTTGTCGGCGCATGCTCAATGCGAGTTGCAGGAGAGAAATTGACCGAGACCGAGGTGGATGAAATGATTCGCGAGGCGGATGTCGATGGCGATGGCCAGATCAATTACGACGGTCAGTCATGCGTTGTGTTCCTGCTCCATCCTAAACTCTACTCACCTTACCGCTAGAATTCGTCAAGGTGAGGAGGACGTCATGTCCGGAGTTTTCCTGACCGTCTTGCTCAGCTTCTCGAAACAGATGATGCTCTCAAAGTGAACCCGTTTCCCTTGCCCATGTTCGCCATTTTGTCGTCTCGCTAGCCAGATTCTTTCTACCATTAATTGTCGCGGCATGGGATGTTGTTTTAACTTGTAACTGCTCATATACGGATACCGATTTCGATTTTTGTACGGTACTCGACGCGCAAGAATGATTGCAATGTCGGGGCGCAGCAGGCGAAATGAAATGACGTCATCTGAAGGCGCACATGATAAGGGGCTTTTAAGCCCTCCCTCTCGCAGCTCCGTTCCTCTCACCCCACCATGTCGGAAGCATTCAAGGCAAACCCAGGCCAGGGGGAACCCCGTTTCAATATTTTGCCTCACCCAGCGGTCAGCTAATACATTGTTCGAGACTGCCCTCGTGATTAACTCGGCTACAGAAGTCAAACAACCCTGCGGATCTCAATGGCCCGGGAGCTGGACTCGCGGGCAACCCTGCGGTATTAGCACACCACGCTCGTGAGCCTCATGTCCCCCATCAAGAGTTGCTGAACAAGTTGGATCCGCCGCTGGTAAGAACTTGTACATGGTCATTCACATCATGTCTGATCCATCGTCCGGGTCTAGAGCCGAGAAGAGCTCAAGAAGCGATCTGAGGAGCTTAACAAGTAGTTGCATAGGTGGTGTTCTGGGACGGGCAGGTGGCCGCAATGTATGAGAGATGTCGATGATGCATCATGTATAGCTATATTTTGAGAGCAAGCCGGTCCCGCGTACACTGGATGCATGAGGACTTTGGATGGTGCTGGTACAGTAGTTGCTACGGGAAGTGCATGTGCGCGGGGTACGTCGACACTCTGGACTTGGATACCAACCTGTCGTAGTGCGAACGAGAGCATAGTGCCGTGCTTTGTTCTACAAGTCATCCCGACAGTTGGGCTCGACCGTTACTGCTGGTACCCCGATGATGGTGCCCCAGACGTGACAGTGGCAGGCACCGGATCTAGATGATTGGCGCAGAGGACAATTGTACCAGATTGCCGTTGTTTGGCCGGAAGCGGCGAACTTGTGGGTACAAAGAGACGCACAAGGTTGCTCGCCGACGACATCGCTGTTGTGCCAAATGCAGTCGATTGTCATTTCCGCCTTTGCATTAAGTAGAGCAACAGCATCTCCCTGATACCCATTTCCTTCCCCCACCGTCGCTGGCGACCCGTCCATCCACACTCTTTGAACTCGGCCAAATTGCATTCGATCCCTACCGCACCGACACCACTGTATAGACTGAATTCATCAAATCATGTTATTCTATAAGACCATCGCTGTATTATCTTGGACGCACGCTATAGCATCCTTTCCGTTGAAAGCAGGTCTTCAGCCTAACTTGAAGAGAGATGGATATCCTGTTGTCCCCCGGTATGTGCTGCTGGCGGGAACTGAGTCCGGGGGTCAGTTAAATTTGCTTGTTCACGGTCATCTTGGAGAGACATCGTTCGTCGGTTTCTAGGCACAGGAAGCTGCAATAGTGCCGTGGAATCTGCTATGAATACTACATCTGTGACATTATCATCTAGTAATACCACATCCCCCAACGACACGCAGATTGCCGCTCTGGCGCCATCGTTGGGATGGCAGTCAGGTATTAACCCCGACGGTGCGTATGTTGACCATCTATACAGATTTCCCGACTCAAGGAACGTCTTCAGGTACCGGGAACTGTGATGGAGCTGTAAACGGTACTAACGGGAAATCGATTCTCATTCCGTGTCAATGCCCACCCGACCAAACAGACTACATTTCTGCAAGGATTTCCCTTTCCCTCTCCCCCGTCCAACTCCTGACATGTCTACTTAGAATCTCACTGCGAACATCCTTGCTGGACACGTGGTCCTTAATCCCACAGTCCTCGTTACGTTCCCGACTGATAACAGTACTGCGTCTCAGAGTGCTCGTCTCAATGCTGCCGCAGTCACCGTTCAGAACTTGAACGGAGCGGGGAAAGGATGTCCCATCTCCTCTACCAATTTTACTGCACAATCGAAAGCAATCAGTGCGGAAGGCTCGGGTTGACATATTTGGCTCGGAAACACTGTTCCATCTGTTACTTAGATGTATCGACTATTTTGTAGCATAGCCGTTAACGTACTGTCGCGCTGTTTTGTTCTCCCCAATGGTTGTTCCTGCGTCTTCTGTGCGCGCTCTGATTCCGTTAGAAACTAAACTGTGGCAGTGCATAATGTCATGTGATATATCAACATTCACGTGATCACCCGAACGCGGTTTTGGTTGCAACCACGAAATGAAGACGCGATTTTGACTCGTCAACCCATGGCTTCCTCGTCGTCGCTCGCCTTGAGCACGCTTCTTTCGACGCTACATACACATTTGAACGCTCAAACACAGTTATTGCCACAGCTACATTCTCAACTGGGTCTGCCCGCCACCGCCCTCGAAGACGAAATTCAAGAACTACAGCATAACCTGACCCGTGCAGTAGAATCACAAATCGATGTGCGCAAGAAGCAAGTCGAAGAATGGGAAACGAGATGCGAGGGGGTGGAAACTGCGTGTTCGCGATACGCGTGCGC
Source organism: Boletellus pseudochrysenteroides (assembly GCA_038090975.1). NCBI lineage: Eukaryota > Fungi > Basidiomycota > Agaricomycetes > Boletales > Boletaceae > Boletellus > Boletellus pseudochrysenteroides. The sequence continues at coordinate 4,049 of JBBPNQ010000085.1, forward strand.
GTTGGGAACGAACGCCAAGGTCGTCGTGTCACTCGACGAGATAAAGTCAGAAAAGGTCCTACCGCGACGACATGAACGTGCGATGGAGCATCAAGAACGGTTGCGGCAGGTGCGTCGATGCTGTGGATTCGAGGGCACGACGTGTTGACATTGGGGTAGGTTTACCACACGAAGCTCGAGCAGCTGACGACGTTGACAAATCGGCTGAATACCCTCGCGCGAAGTTTGGGATCGAGTTATTTTTCCGCTGATATCCTTCGACCGGCCGTGTCAGCCGAGGAGGATCCAAATGACCCCAATGCCCTCAAGGATGTCATGCCTGAGCGCTTCTCCAAACTGGAGAAGGAGCTAGTGCGAGGGAAAGGCGAAATGGTGAGTTGATACCCACATTGTCGGGTTCATAGTTTCCGTGCGGTGGAGGAGCTCAAAAGGCGATCGATCGAGCTGGGCATCTTCCTGTAGGTGCGATGGTCGCGTACTGCGATTCTGCATGGCGGATGTTTGGTCCTGCATGGAGTCATCAACGCTGTGGATTGTTGATCTCACGGTACTCTTCGCACACATGGAGTGTAGCTGGCGGAGATCGTCTCTGCGATCGTGGCAACCATCATGTCGGCTTGGCTTCGTGTTCCATATTTGGTGAGGATAACCGTGTTCACTAAAACGTCTTTGTTTAGACGAAACGCCTTGCCCTGCTGGGGGATGTGTTCCTCCAGATTGATTGGTTACACACAGAACTTGGTATTGACCCACCAGAAGTTGATGGCACGCCAGCTCTACCTGTCGCTTCTTCCTCAATGCTAACAGTTCCCGCCTACACACTCCCCCGCTCATCTTCCAGCGGTCTACGACCACCGCATTTAGATCCGTTCCTCGAATCGGCAGGCACACCTACACCTTCGTGTCAAGGTAGATCCGACGCCAAGCTTCTCTTCCGTTCAGTTTCGCCATCTCCGACGTCACCTCCCGAATCGAGTGCAGATCCTGCGCGGGAATTTCAACATGCGTTTTCGCGGTTTGTGCAACTTTTGGATTCTTCACCAACACCCGATCCCGTTCCGGCGACCCTTCTCAGCTCGCTTGCGGTCGAACCGACTCAGAAGATGTTGTTATATGCAGAACAGCGATGCAATGGGCTAACGGAGCTGAAGAAACGAAGAGAGACTCACATTCAAGCCATGTATGATCAACTGGAATCGCTCTGGAGAAGAATGGGAGTTGATGATGCGGCAATGGACGCATTCGTTGATGTGAGTTACCTAAATGCGGGTCCAGATGTTTATTGACCCATGTTCTCTCCAGGCGAACCGCGGGACGACGCCCCAAGTTATCCAAGCATACGAGGAGGAGCTAGAGCGCATGATTGACCTAAAGAGAGAACGAATGGGAGAGTTCATTTGGAATGCCCGGTCTGAGATTGAATCGCTCTGGAACGAACTGATGACGGGAGAGGATGAGCGTGCAGACTTTGCTGCTTTTGTGGATGGTAGGCACTCACCTAAAAATTCTGCCGCAGGGATGGGGTTCATGCTTTATGTACAGATGAACACACGGAAGATCTGCTGAGCCAGCATGAACATGAAATTGCTCGGCTCAAAGCGGAGGTCAGACTCAAGGCACCTTTTTTGGCGTCTATAAAGAAATACTTTGACATATGCGAAGAAGAAAAGGAGTTGGAACAGGCTGCTGGTGATCAGACACGACTCCTCGGCAGAGGAGGCGGTAGGGATCCAGGCCGGCTATTGAGAGAAGAGAAGATGAGGAAGCGAGTAGGCAAGGAAAAACCAAAGGTTCGTTCCTACGTCTCACGATTGTTCATTGCCAGTTTAATAACTCGACATGTAGCTGGAACGACAACTCCTGTCGTCCATTCCCGCATGGGAACAGGCAAACGGTCGCCCCTTTCTGGTGCATGGAGAAAGTGTGCTCCAGTTTCTGATGGAGAAGGTATCTGCGAATGAACAAGAGAACAAGAAGAAGACGGTCTCGTCGCAATACTCCGTGCAAGCGCTCAATGCGAGCAAATCAACCGGCCCTCTGACGCGCAGCCGCAGTTTGGAACCCACCACTAGTAACACCGGCAAAGCGAATTATGTCCCTGGAAAGACAAACCCACCTCCGGGCGTTGTCACGCCAGCAGTAAGATCGGGGTCGTCGATGTCTCAGACCACGACCAAACGACAAAAACTTGCGGATGGTCGTGCCAAGCCTGTAAGGAGTTCATCTCCAGCAAAAGGCCGCACGCCGAGTGGGGCCGCTTCGGGGCTACCGAGATCGGCCGTTCAGGCAGCGCCGCCCGCCTCGCACGTCACGACACGGTCAAAACATGCGGAAGGATACGCCTCACTTGGATGGGGACGCGTGCCATCGGCGCTGCAGCGTACGGCGTCACGAGCTGTAACGAGCTCCGGCGTGAGCTCCCACCGTCTTGCAAACCCGACGAAGTCGTATGGTGCAAGTTCGATGGGATCGAGCGTCGCGCGCGCGGCGAGCGTGTGCAAAGGTGGTCGGATCAAGCGGGAGAGTTTTCGGCCGCGGCCGAGCATGGATGATGTGAGGGGTGCAGGAGTTACAGTATTCCGAGGGATGCCACCGACGGAAGAGGAATGCTGAGGTCTCTTCGTTTTTCTATTACGTTTTCGATGACTTGGGCTCCGAGCGATAAGTTCGTTGTATGTCTGCTCGCTGGCGAGGATGCCGCGCGGATTGCGGCAGGTTTATTATCTTTATCGAATCTTTGTAGGGTACGTGGTTAGGAGTGACTCTGTATGTTTTCTGTATTCGGACTCCTGGTAACGCATCACGTCAGACCCGTGCCAGCGTCTTATTCGCGTCGCTCCACGGGGGTCTAGTTCATCCATTCCGACCCATCAAAGATGGTCCCTCTTTGCTGCGATTAATGCTTTGTACGACTCTCCATATAAACGATCGATCAATCTCGTCGCCGGTCGTAATGGACCCCGAAAGTTGCTCTGCTACATTGTCAATGCGTGCACCGAGGACGGCTTTCGGATCAATGTCGATCTGGTCGGGAAAACGTGCTTTTCGACCACATCCATCATGGTGTGGGGCAACACGTGTACCTCATCGCTCCCTTTGATAGCCCGGTTCAGAGTCTTGGCCGCACAATTTCAGTGCGGCACTGTCACAACTTGAAGGTGACTAACAGGGACCTTGGTGATACCCTGGAGAAGCTGATTGATAAGGACACAGGTTAGAAACAGAAGAGGAGTAACCACCAGAGGAACAAGGCGATTGTTTTATCCATTGGCCGATGGACCGGAAGGTGTCAGATCTTACGGCATAATACAGAGGTGATTTCTGGAACGAACGTCAGTGTATCGAACTAGCGTCGGCGAGTTACCGCAGGACGATAGCCAAGCGTCCACGAATCAGGGACCCCAGAGGGTTCGATTTGTAAGGACGCACTCTGCACGAAAATATCCGTATGCTCATCTATCCTCAATTGCGGAGGTGCCATTTCGAAAGCTCGTGCGAGTTCGTACGATCAGGCCTGTGGCCGCTGGTCTTTTCACGATTTCGAAACTTCGTCCTTTCGACCTCTTCTAAGGATCATGTTGTTCCCAGAACGTCATACACTTCCTAGCTCCTTCGTCTGACCATCTTCGTCTTGCGTATTTACACGGGTTATTCGTGCGACGACTGCTGCTTCACAGCATATTTCCACTTCCAAATCCTCCTTCCTCGAAGCCTTTCTACACACTCTATCCTCTTCATCTCGTCCACGTCGTGAAGAATGCAACATGTCCGGTTCAGCCCACACCAGTGTTCGCCACTTCGATCGAGCAAGATCAAGGTGTACTAGCGGAATATGGATCGTTACTCCCTAGTACGCAGCGCTGGGATACGAGCCAGCATTCACCCCTCCCTGAGGACGTATACTCGCCGTGATGGGCGGTGAGTCACCCCCGCAGACGTCGAACAACTCAGTGGACCGTGACGGAACCGCGGTGTCACCGTTGACCAGGCAGCCGGACAAGCCTTCAGGCCGGGAACCTCAAGCAGATCCCGCCCCGATCGCCACCAAGGAGCCCACGGTCCATCGGGCTGAAGGAGGTGTGGCCACGTATGTACCTCCTGTGACGCTGGAAGGCAAGATGATGAATGTCATTTATGCGACCGAAGCGGAACATCGAAGCGCAGATACGGGGCTTTCCCGCCCGGGAAGGTAGGCGGTTATAAACCGAGGTATGGGTCCCTACGGGAATGGCACTCGCGTCAGGTGTACTGGGTCTACTAACTTTCTAACGCGTCAGATCCAATGTAGTAGGCGGTGGCAACCAACGGTGGCGACCACGATGTTCCGGAAAGCCGTTCAATTGGTTCTATCACACGAGGAATTACCCTCGTCACGTCGTAGGGTAATTCACATACAACATTGGAACGCTTTTTTTTTTCGAATTTCCTCTAGCACGTCAAGATTTTATATATAGTAACTGCAACTTACCTTCCCGTTGGCCGCGGGTCTCTTCTCCGAGTCTTTCAACCCACTTACCCACTTGCCGAATTTATCTGGTAAAGTCATCATCGCGACTGGCGGAAAGTACAGTTTTATGGCAGGCGGATGTGCTATCCGAGAGATTGATCACGGACGACCACGTCAAAATAACAAACGGCAGCTGAGTAGGTCATCCAAAAACAAAAAGTACTACAGGGTGGGTATTACACAAAGCACGACCTTCTTCCAAACCATACCATCGCGTTTCACCAATTCTCTAGCATGACTTGCGCACATTCCTGGAGCGAAATACTTAGATTCTAGGTTCCCAGAGTCAAATCAAAACTAACCTTTAGTCTCGCAAAGTTGTGCACAATTGCAACATTTAAGATCGTCCTCAACTTTCTCCTTATCTCCGCCTTTCCGAGGACCAACTGATACGATCCTGAACATCGACAATATCGCGAGGCGTTGTCCGAGCGGATTTGTTTGCATTTGGAACAACGCATGTCTTGCTGAGCGTGCGATTTCTCGATCATGCCAACCATCCGGACCAGTTCCATCTCTATCGCAGTTCGATCGTATTCGCAATCACATCCCCGACACATCCATTTGGGAGGTCCGACGGCCAGATTATCCGGCATAAGCTCTGGATCACGACAAATGTCGAAGTCGCGAAGTACATCGCACATTTTACATGCAACATTGGACAACTTCAGGGTTTCGCAGGGGTTTCGGAAAATGGCTTCGTTGGCAAATTCTCGAACGCCTGCCAGGTCGAGTAGATTTCGTTTTAATAGACCGATCTCCACCTGATAGTCTCCTGCGAGGCTAATCACCGCACACGTGAATTTGATGAACTCGAGGACAGGGTTGGTGAGTGCGAGGTAAGAGCCTGGAAGTACTGGAAACGTGAACTGGGAGTGGAGCTCCTCATCGCATACCGAGTCTCTGTGCTTCGTCTGAACGGAGCTCACAAGTCGTAGGAGTTTTCGGGTGAGTTTTCTGGCAATGAACTCCCGAGTAGCATCGAGTTCTTTCGCTTTCCTAGCATCTTGTTGCGTAACGTCGGGCGCAGAGTTTTGCAATACTCGAAGAGGTGCTCGTGAACTCTCGTTCGCATTCTGTCTGACCCTGTAGAGTTCGACAATGAAGTACTGGATGGCAGATCTGAAGTCATTTTGGATGGCCGGGGGAAGAAAAGTTTCTATATTCCATCGCATCTCAATAGTGAGCTCTTCTGGAGGTTCAAGGGCTAGAGGATCCTCGCAAACGATACCCCCAAAGTTTGCAGAGTCCATGAACAATAGAAAGTCGTAGTAGCGCTCGGTTTTCAGATACATATGTTGGAATAGCTCGTGGGATGTGACCGCGGTAGTGATATATGTTGCATAAGCGTGAGCTGTTCCAGGTGGCTTCGAAGTAGCAAGCAAGATTCGACTGAAGTCGGCATAGATAACATGAGAACCAAGCCTCTTGAATTCGGCAAGCATCTGTATGAACGTTTTCCGCATGAGCCCATGAATGAAGCGATGGATACTTGGGTCGTAAAGACAGGATCCGCTGATGCTGACCCATCGCCAGAAATGGTCAATGGCTAAGCTTGCAGGGCTATCGAAGTTTGCCTTGATTTTGTCAAGAAGCCAGGTCTTGATCATTGACTTCATGATGCCGAACATCAAGGTAGAAACGTTCGACTCTCCAAAGGTGGTGTCGCGTTGTGTTTCGCCCTTGTTGTACGCACTCAAGGTACGAGATGTAGAGTCAAAAGCGGTCGTCCCACCGCTCCCCTCCAACTCGTTAACTACGACGGAATGTAGAACGGAGTTGACTGCCAGGTTGCGAACCGTAACTTCTAGGCATACGTTGGAATAACATCCAGGGGTTATGAATTCCGTTTTCTGTAGTTCCTCAGTTGGCCGGTTGTCAGCTTCCCTGCCACCGAGATCTGGGCGCTCCGTGGGTGACCACCAGAGAACGATGTCTTGCTGTATCAGCCGCCGTGCGAAACTGATATCAGATAGAACAAGGGGTTGATCGCCATCGATGTGCCCAATAGGAATGTCATAGTAGTCTGAAAGAGCGATTGCACGATCGAGCCATGTGCCACATAGGAGGTAGCGCTGCAGCATCTTTTGAGCGACATGCGTTTGCCACGGAAAAATGTCAAGAGAATGATAAACTTTGGCTTTGGGCATCGACAGGAGAGGGAATCTTGAAAGTTTGGGAACGTGCGCTTCGAAATAGCCCTGCTCTTTTGACGAGGAGATTACGACCAGGTACGATAAATTTTCCAAGAGTCCAAGCTCTCGGGAAATTGCCTTGAGAGCGGAAACATCCTTGCTGTGGTAAGTTGTGGTGAACTCACAAGAAGAGGGGTACTGGATAGAAGCAGGATCTCCGAAACGAGCTTGCCGTTTTTCCAAGAGATCTGTATACAAATCTTGTAAACGGGGTATACCTTGGCGGCGTGTTGCGGGGTCTACTAGATGCAGTTTGACGGTACCGCTAGGAAGGAAGAGCGCAAACACGTGAATCGGAGCGTTTTGCGAACAGGCATGATAGAGGAATAGATGTTTATTATCACGCCCACCGTCAAGGTACGTCTTTCGGGAAAGGGAGGGACTGGCGTGATCGAGCTGGCTCAGTTCAACTCCCGTGGTCTGGGCTTTATTGAGAGTCAATCCAGGTTCATCGACAATGCAAGTCTTGCCCAGCTTGAGTAAGGCTCGCATCTCTAGTGGAACCTAGTAGGGTGTTATCAGAATGCATCGGGTTCGCATGGCGTTAGATGCAACACCCTACCTGCTGCTCAAATACACCGTCGACATTCGGATCGTTCGTCAAGTCTGTGAAATGTTCCTGAATGTCTTCATAAACATCCTCCTTCACGACCACTTTGTATAAGTTGTTGCAAGGAACATCTCTCGGCAAGTGTCGCGTGACCTTCTCTACCTGGTAGTACTCCGTGCGGAATAACTCATCCCTAGGCGGATTCTTGAAATGAAGGTAAAATTGCCTCGAGATACGAAGGGGAACAGGTGTAAGTTCCCCATCAACGGAAACCCACAACGTAAAGCGTCCAGATATCTTGTTCTGTCGGATCTGTATGATGTCCCAGCGTTGTGTCGTTCGTATTCGTGCGCCTCTAAACATGGAAGGGACCACTGCAGACGTTTCCCCGCCCCAACGTGCTTCGCGCATCTTACGCCAGCGAGGCTTGATCACTTTTAACCAAGCTGAGTAGTTCAAGCTAGGGTCTGGAAGAGGAATACTATACACGTCATCTTCAGCCTGAGAACTTGTCCTCCGCGTAGCCTTACGGTTCACGACTGCAATACGTCCTTTGTCAGAATGCTTCTGTGTTCCAAAGTCTTCTATCTCTCTCTCTCCATCTTCTTGCACTTTCCGCGGAGCAACAGAGAAGAAGTCTGTAACCTTGTTCTGCTTGAACTTGTCTACAGCCACCGCAACTCTGCGATGCAACCAGTCGGGATGCCTGATCCTCGGTACGGGGTTTGAGACGCCCTGCATAGCCGCAGGAATAGTAATCAGTTTTTGAATCACAGAACCCAATCGCTCGATGTAGTACTCCCAGTCCAAGATCGAACGGAGGTCGAAGTTGCTGAGACCAGGATCTTTCAGCCATTTGCGGAGGTAGGTTCGCTTGACGGATTCTTCTGCAGAAAAAATGGCGATCGGAACAGCTCGCTCGGTTACGGGAGCACCGTTGGGCTTTGCAGAAATGACAAACTTGCAAGCGAGACCTTTATCTTTGACCATTTGGTCGCCCAAGAACTCGGCAAGCCTCTTGGCAGTACTAATTGACGTAGACTTTTGTCCAGCATACTCGGCGAGTGTCTTCGACATACTTCTGTTCTCAGCAATGAGATCGACAAGCTCCTCGTCCGAGAGTGTCTCTGCTCGAGAGAAGAGGATATCCAGCCACTGATCGGCGATGTTGGCGACGGCGCCGTAACACTCCTCGGTGGTGGTGCCGAGCAAAAATTTCTCAAATATTTGGGATTGGAAGATTTTGATGAGTTGGAGTTCGCCACGTCGCTTAACCTCGAAGCCTTTAAGTTCTGCGAGGGAACCATCATCGTTAAACACCGCGTAACGTTTCTTGAGCAGTTTGTCTTCCTCCTTTGACGAGGGGAGAATCATTGCACGGTATGGCCCGTCGAGTTCGAAGAAGATGGAGTTTTCAGAGTGAACATCATACTCCCCAGTATTTGGGTTAAAGTTGTGGTACTGGTGATTCGTAAACCGGGCGTGGACGAGGTGGTTGAGCATTGTACACGGATACGACATAGGAATGGTCTTGCCGCTGATCAACTTGAACTTGAAGTTCTCCGGGAACACCCCTGGGAGCATGCACCAGATTCCATCCGTGTCCAACTCGAGAGGACGCCCGATCTGCTCCACTAATGCACGAGCCATCTGGATGATCGTCGCACCCGTGAGGCAGGTAATCCCTGCCATCTCCATCGAATGCCAGCGTGCGCCTTTACGCATCACATACCCGTAGAACGAGTTGAGGATACACTTGTGAGCGAGCTGCAACGAGTCGTAGAGTACGATCATCTTCTTCGCCTCGTCTACCTCCGCGAGCGAGCGACCCTCCCTAAGAACTGTGTCGAGATTCTTCTTCCACGTCTTGTGAAGCCCCTTGTATTCGTACCGCCGATCACGGAAACGGCGCACGGTGTCGACGTAAAACGGGTTTTCCCGCTGACACACAATAGACTCGCGTGTCTCGACCCTCGTATCCTTGGTCTTCTTATACACTTTGCGGGAGTAGTCTCCAAGTCGCTTGTGCAAAAGAGCCGTCTGCTCCGTCTCTGTCAGGTCAATGAACTTTCGCTGCGGTCCTCCAGGTTTCTTGGGAGGGAAGGACTCCTGGTTCAGCGCGTGTCGAATCATGTTATATTCGTCCCTGTGTGCAGGGAAGAATTCGCCTCTCCACGCCCATTCAAGCCTTCGGTCGCACTGCTTGCCCGGTCGGTTGTAGTCGCATACCGCACACACCGACTCGTCAACTATAGAGTCTGGCTGTAGTCGATTCGACAACATGATGTTGGGGTACATTGCGGCAACATCAAGATGGTAGATGAGTGGCTTGTCGGTCCGCTTTGGGTTATCTCGCATGAGCTCGAGAGCGGATTGAATCTGAGACTTGACTTCGTCGTAGTTGGTGACCTGTTCCAAAGACTCGTTCGACTCCTCGACGATGCAGAACGTAAGGGCGGCATCGAGCTGGTCGATCAGCTGAGCCCTGGTGGTTAGTGCGCGTAACGTCATGCGTAAAGTACGACGGACCTGTTGAACAGCTGCAGGGACGACTTTGAAGTCTGTAGCGATATCACTACGGAACACGCCAGCCTCTAACGCTTCCACATGCCCCCCGACATAAGTTTCTGAGGCAAGCAAGTGACCTTCGAACATGTTCAGGTGAGCCTCTTCATGTCTGTTGGGCATGATAACATGTCCTCGGTATGCTTCCACCTGAGCCGATACGTGAGCGTGGCCCAAGCGTCCTTACCAGGTCTACGCACCATCAACAACGTCTCACAAAGCGTTCCACTTCCCTTTCGCAAAACTTCGTCTGGACACAATGGGATGATGTTGCACAGCGAGAAGATGAATGGGTGAACGTATTTCATGTAAAGATAATAAGTCGCCACGGCATCTGAGACGGAGTACTGGGCTAGAATTTGCGGCTGCTCCATGGCATACCTGGTGATTGATTGTCAGCATGAAGTTACAGAGGGTTTGATCAACGCACGGGGTCATTAGTTCGGGATCCAGCTCGATTGGGTTATACCCAAGCTTTGCTGTCGTGACCGCCTTCAGGCCCTGGCTACCTTGTGGCAGGTAAGAGTCGCGCTTGACCCATCGGAAACAGTCCATGTGAACACAACACCGACTCTTGAACTCGTCCTCCGAATCCTTTGAGAACCCAGTCTCGAGGAACATGTCGATACCATTCGCCTTCGCTCTTGCATACAGAAATGGAAAATCGAAGAAATCGCCGTTAAACGTGGCCATAATCGTAGGCTTCACCTCCTGGACGTGTTCAAAGAACCTCGTAATCGTTGCAGCCTGACCAAGTTGACACCAGTCAATAAATGCAGTTCGCCATGGATGAATGGCATACCTCGTCCTTCTCGTTGTACACGATAAACGGGCCTTCGTACCCTTCCTTGGGGGTATACTCAAAGTTCTCGATGTCCTCACTCACAATTTCGCGGTTCGTAATGAGATATCCCTGACCATCAACCATGTAAGAGATCATCATCACTTGGTCAATCGCTTGGTCGGGAAACTTGAGGGGTGCCTTCGTCGTCTCGATATCAAATGCCATGACCACCGGATCCGCGCGCTTGACGCGCTCCGTAATCTGCGCAAAGCTCGGTTTCCCAGCATTAAACGTCACAGCATACCACAACCCAACGCGCAGTTCGTTGTCGATAGCCACGCGCAGGTAATAAGGCACGTCGAATTCCCGAATATCGACGATGCACTCGCGAGGATCCCTTTCCCTGTAGCTGCCACCGTTGATACTTCCACCAATTTCCGTCCATTCGCCCTCGAGTTCCATATTTGTGCTCGGACCCGCCGTGGCATTAACGACTTCCGCGTAGGCATCGACAGCTCCCCGTTTGGCACCGTTTTCAAGCGCGAGGGGAGCAATGTCGCGCCTGACGGCAAGGAGGTCCGATACGTTCCTGAAACATAGCTGAAGGTAGAACCTCCGGTGCCCCATCAAATGATTCGGCAGTTTGAGATCTTCCTTTCGATCACGCACGATCCTATAGATGACGCCTTCGTACCGCTTCATGAGCCATTCCTCAACGCTCGCCTCCGAACCGCTCTACACGCTATCAGCATACCCATAAAGGCAGGGTACGTTAAACCCCACCTTGCACGCAATCTGAAAATACGGCTCGTATTGCATCGTGCACTTGAACGACCCGCCGTCATCCTGTATGAAGTAAAAGTCCACGGCAGCTTTTCCTCCGGGATACTCGGAATCCTTGACTAGCGTCGGGTGCATATTGATGAGCCAACCCTCTCTCTGCCCGCCCTCTTGCAACCGCGCAAATCCAAGTTTCTCGTCAATCTCGTCGTTCAATCGGACCTGCTCGAATCGTTCAGCGAGCTGCGTACCGTCATCTTCGCGTTGCGGGGCTGGGCCTTCTCCTGGCGTGCTTCCCTTGGATGTGCCGCCTCGTCCGCCTCTTCCTCTGCCACGACCCCCACGAAAATTAGTGCTTCCGCGATAGCCAGCGCGTCCTCCGCGTCCTCCACGTAATCCGAAAGTGCGCCCGCGTGTCATGAGGGAAAAGAGCACAGGAACCGGACTCGCGTTTGGCACCAATGTGACCGCACGTGATATGTGACATACGCGACTGGTCACATCCTTGCCTTGTCACACTCTTGCTTGGTAGGGGGTGCAGTGGAACACTCGCAAACCCATGGCAAAAACTCTTCAAAAACGGACACAACCAATAGGCGTTCTTCCTTTCGAACAGCTCCGAGGTGGGGTATAGGGAGAAAATAAGCTGGGGTATCTCATGAAAGTACGTACACTACGCACAACTTGACCATAAACGCTTCTCCAGCAGCAAGAAAGGAGATAAAAATCCGTAACCAGTACCGGAACAAGCCCATGAAATAAAGCGTAAAAATCCAATGCAGAACGGAGATAGTGTACGTGGGAGACCGCAAGTGGTCGCTCGATCAGCGAAATAGCAATGTAGACAAGCGATAGAGCGGAAAGCGGCCCAACAAGACCAGAAACAAAGGAAACCGGACCAGGACAGAATGCATGCCGACCATGCTGCACGCAGAAGTTCATGATGTTCGATAGCACAATGCAGAATAACCATGACCATAAACCAGAATAAGCCAACAATGCATACCTCTTCTAATCTCATTCTTCTTCGCCTTCGTCTTCTTCTTGGATCGCGTGTTTAAAGGCAGGACCACGCGCCCCCGGTAGCTGCCATCGCCCACCTCTCGCTTCTGGAGCTTCAAACATCATCTCGCTTTGTCCGGGGGCAGGCGAGGACCTCCCAGCCGGTGAATGTCCTCCTTTCTGTCTCCCCACGACGCCAGCACCAGAGCTCGCACGAGCCTTGCCTGTTCGTGTGTGCCCGCTGTGATTCCTCGGGGGTGGCGACATCACAAGCGGGATTGGCGACTCCAGCGCCAAATGTGATGAACTCGCACTTGAACTCGTCGTTGCGCTCCCAGGCATCTGCCCCAATCCTCCTGCAAACTCGGGGACGTCCTCGTCCTCGTCCACCCAGTCGCTCTCATCTCCCATATTCAAACTCAGTCGTCCCCCACTGAACACGTCCCTGATATCTGGCGCTGGTGAGATGGCGAGAACTTCGACGGGAAGATGAGTGCTCCGACTCTGCCATCCAGGAGGTTCATGTCCCCAGCTTTTCTTCCACGACGTACGCCCTAATGCACCAGAGGTAAGTGGGCTCGTGAACGGTGTGAGACGCTTCTGGGCGATAAACGTGCCTGCACCGCGTTTGGGAGTGTTGTCATCTAATGATCTCCTGGAAGGATATCCCTTGAATGGCGAACCCGTCCGCGTCGCTTCGCTTTCCGAAGCTTCATAGAATGACGTGGGTCGTGAGGATGCGAGGGAATGTACAGAGGATGCAGCCGAATTTGAGCGGCGATGCATAGGGCGGGCGCTTCCGGGTGCACTCTGAATGTGCCGTACGACACGCGTAGAGGAAGAAGAACCGGCCCTGCGATGGTAGTATTTGGATAGTGGTGATGAGGTGCGATAGTACGCTGACCCATTGGAACCCGTGGAGGGGGATTTACGATGCCGAGGAACACCGACGGTAAAGCTGTGTGCAGACGATGGTCGTGAGGAGTAATCCCCTCTCTCAGAGTTAGGCGTCTCCGCGCCGAACGACGGAACGGAAGGAATCTGATCAAGCGTATGTTGTTGCTCAACCATGAAGACCTGGGCGGAGTTGCTAGACGACTTGCGAGAATTGACGCTACTAGACCGACGAGATGAAGCGGAATGACGCTTCACACGACGACCTCGCCCGCCTCCACTCGCGCGCCGCTTAATCGTGCCTTTACCGGAAGGGGACATCGTCGGAGGGTGTGGAGCCACGAAGGATCGGGAATACTGCAACCCACGGGTACTACCCTGCGGCAAAGGTTGTACAGTCTCTTTCCGCTTGCCCTTCTTATCTTCTTGGAACCAGAGGCGAAATGCGGACAGCAAGCTCGCCCGATTCCTGTTGGGAGCGATAACTCGGCCCCCACCCTCAGTGTAATTAGGGAGCGAGCGTAACGTATCGCCTGGTGAACTCGCAGGAGTCGGCGCACACCCACCAGGTGACGATGTCCGTTCACCCGCCATGACCCATGGCGACCCAGGTATTGCGGGTAGATCGGGGGGAGGCGAGGAAGATGTGGGTGCCGCATCCTTTGCCTTCACCGGTGGCGACTTGGTCAATTTAGATGAGCCCCCACTACCATGGGAACTACGGGGATCATCCCCAGCTTGCGTCTTGTCATTCTCCCGTGGTCTCTCCCTCTCTCGCTGACCTTCGCGGTGATCTTTAACCGCTTCCGTCGACTTCTTGCGCACAAGACCGGCCGCCTCGAGGGCTGTTGTCGCTCGTTGCATGATGCTGACACTTCCTGAGCGAGTCTTGCCATCCCTTTTCAATTTAAGTAAATCTCTATCCTTGTGTTCTATCCCCTTATAGCTCCCACTCGGCGTAGATTGATTTGAGCGCCCAGACGACTCGTTTGTAGTCGGTGAGGGCGACAAAAATGGCGATTTTGCGCGGGGAGGGGTCGTCGGACGGGCAGTCGAAGCCGTTGGGGTAGGCGGTACAAGAGCAAACTCTGGAGGGACAGATGCAGAAGGTTCGTCGGTTTGAACTGCGATGCCACGCTTATGTCTCTTCCGAGAACTGGAGGGTCGCTCGCCTTCCTTCTCCTTCCGTCGCCTGGATCCTTCCCCAGCTTGTTCGATAGCAGGGCCTGGGGAAGTAGCTCGAACCTCGCCGACAATCCGTTTCTCATGTTTACGCATCAGTATCCACCAAAGCGCTCCTGCCGAGTCACATGCATCCGAGATAACTGAGTGCACAATTTGAGCGGTGTCAAAGCCCATCATGCTCAGGGTGTTTAGTAGTTCGCGCTCAGCAGGTGTCGAGAAAATGATTGGAGCTGGCGTGCTGAGAAGATACGCAAAGTCCTGGGGGGGAAGGGGCGCGAGGAGTTGGTCACGTGGTGGTGAGCCATTCCCATCAGAAAGTGTCGATGACACAGAACGGCGTTTGGTGCGAGCAGGCGTGCGAGTTGGATGTGGTGGAATCCAAGTAATGTTTGAAAGGGTGACAGGCGATGTCATCTCCGTGCTATCTTTCCCCTCCTCTTCGATTACAATCTCAGGCTGCCGCGCCTTTGTGTCCTTGGACCCTCGATTACCTTTGGTAATAGTACTCTGACTTGGGTTAGAATGAATCTGGACGGGAACAGACGTTGAAGAATCTTGGAACGGATCAGAAGCATTATCATCGGGGGTTGTTGGCGTGGACGGTATAAGTTCGGAGGAAGCAGAGAGAAAAGTCATTTCTGATGTAGCAGAAGTTGCCGACGACACGACTTGTTCTCTATCCTGGGTTCTTGCCTCGTTTTCAGTGGGCGCCACGCTCAATGGGAAGGCAGTGCGAGCAGGTGATGGCGACGCAGGGACGTCATCCTCGAAATCCGTAGCAGTGGAAACGGTAGCAGTCCGTGGTGCAAACCAAGGAGACGCCAAAATCTGGGGGATTGTCAAACGCTTCGATGGATCAGTCTGCAAAATATCCCGAAGCAGGTGACGGGCATCTACAGGAGACCGTAAAAAATCGATGATTCGAGGAAGTAATGGAAGTACCGAACCTCTGGGCAACCACTCTGGATCTTCAAATCCCCCTTTGATAACCTTTTCCTTCATGATAGCTTCGTCATCGTCATCGAACGGTAGGGTACCCGTCAAAAGGCAATAAAGGATCACACCCATGGACCAAATGTCCACTTCTGTACGGCACTGAGTAGGATGTACAAAAGAGCTGGAGCACCACCCACCTGGACCAAGGTATCTCTTACCTTGCAGCACCTCCGGAGCGGCATATCCGGTGGTACCACAAAAGGTCTCCATATATACACCCTTTTCATATTCACGCGTGAATCCAAAATCACCGAGTTTAACGCGACACCGCTCATCCAACAACACATTCTCCAGCTTGAGATCACGATGGACGATGCCCTTGCCGTGCAGATAGGCTACGGCAAGACACAGTTGACCAAAAATTATCCTGGCTTCGTCCTCGGACAGACGACCCTTTTCAGCGAGGTAATCAAAGAGCTCGCCGCCAGAACAAAGCTCGGTGACAATCCATATGTGTGACTCCGTGGCGATGACTTCGTACATTTGGGTGACGTGTGGGTGGTGGAGCTGGCGGTGGTGATGTATTTCACGGGTGAGGGAGGCAGACATTGCCTTTGGGATCTGCTTGATGGCGACGCGAGTCGATGTCAGACGATGCGTGCCCATGCGTACTTTTCCATAGGCTCCTATTGGGGATCTTATCAGGACGAGGACTGCCTGTTGTAGGGTTAAGAAGACTTGCCTTCTCCAATTACTTTTCCAAGGGTGTAATTACCTATTACCCTAATCTTTTGGGAAGCGAGCTCCTTCCCGAGTTCGTTATACGCATTAGCAAGTTGGGCTTTGTGGTTCTGGGACACGGAAGCGGATTGTTTGTGGCCGTGGGTGGACATTCTGGCATATAGAATGAAAAGTAACGTAGCGATAAAGGAGAGGCACGGGCACACAAGCCACAAAATAGTAAACAGAGATGATAGTGATTCGTGGAAGAGAACAAAGACAAGTTCACTATGATCACTCGCAGCCCGTGGGAATGCCAGCTCATGACTAACACAACATCTCGAATTCGGGCTAGGGTCATAACTACAGGCTCAGAGTCCAGCGTTCTGTCGACGAGCCAATACTAGACACAGGAGAACCGAAACAGATTAGAAAGACGCGTCATAGATAAAACACGACAAGAATAGGCTGCACTTGTGGCGCAAGTAGAGATATAACTGGGCAGGGACGACCCAACGACTACTTCGTCGCCTTGACGATGCTAACAACAATGATGACGATGATGATGGCCACCGCGAGGCCTATAATGATACGCATCTAGAGACCAAGTTAGCCCTCCCGCCTTGTGCAACAACACAAACCCACCTTCATATCCTTCCACCTGGCCCCCGGGAGTGAGAAGAGGCATTGGAACAGTGAAACAAAAAAACTTACCACATATTCTAGAGGCGGTCAGCATTGTGCTATGCGAGAGAACAACGAAACGCACCTTGCGTACTCTGTTTGCTCCACGGCGGAAGCCTTGGGCAGAGACAGCCAGGTTATCTGTTGACAAGATTATGAGATTCTATGTGCATTGCGATGGCAAAGAGATTAACCGGTCTTGTCCTGCAGCGAATCCAGCCGCTCGCCCCTCTCAGCCACCTTTGTGATGTTCTCCCTCATGATCCCAACGGTGTCGTCAATTTGTTGTTGAATAGCTGCGGTTTTGGCATTGCCCTGGGATCCTGAGGGATTCGATGACGAGCCATTGCGAGGGAGGTAGGGGTCATAAGGTTCAGACCTAGGGTTTTGGGAGACATCAGACATGGTAAGGCCACGTATGCAAGGAGACACGAACATGACGACTCTGCGTGAAAAAAGGCGAGTGAATGAGTAAGGAAAGGGGTTGGTATGTTTTTACTTGCCGTACGAAGCGAGATGAGGGGGGTTATAATTTCGCTGGTGGTTGACTGCGCTGGGCTCGGTGACGAGGCAGTGAGGACAGGCAAACTAGTCACATGCACCGTGTGACGTGTCACATGGCTGCTACTATCTCCAGCCTCCTTTCGAGAGTGCCATGGATAGTAAAACTGGGGCCGGCGACACATTTCTGAACAGTCCTATACTAACAGATTGTATCGTCAGTTCCTCATTGCTACCGCTAGTGTGCACCGGCAATGGATGTTATCTCTGATCGTTGTCTAATCTTTAATCTCATCAACCATCAAAGCGAACCGGACACCAATCACCATCAATATTAGCTCCAGTACGTATCACTAGCCATGAATGTCCTTTCAAGCAACTCGATCTGTCGGTATCTTTTGAGGTGACGTGGTACATCTCTTCGTCCATTGAGTGGGATTCCCTTATCAGATCTATGAATCGTCGCAGAACGTAGAACCTCCACTTTTGCATGTTGCAGTGTGAGGTTGGCTCTGCACTCACCAGCCGGCACTCAGACCCTAACTCCGCGTTACTTTATGGGCGATTCTCGGTGATCAGAAGCCCCGGCGGGGTCTTGCAACCTTGCGCACAGAAATCTCTTTACCCGAGCCTGGCCTTGACTTTAGCTTCTTGCGCTGGTCTCTCCAAATACAGGGTTTAAGTTCCCCTGGTAAGGTCTTTGTTTCTTTTGGAATTAGCCATGGCTCCGGTATTCACCATGACTTGCTGTACTGTATCAGCCATTGCTCTTGGATTTAAGCATAACTGGTGGGAAACTTTTCCTTGTATGGAATGACCATTTGGTTCATGAGGTAAGGACAATGACGTGGTCCTGGGACCGGTCTTTGAACACCGGCGCGAATTTTGCGTTTCGAACAGGAGAAATTAGCTTTTTCCGGACGGGATCATCAACCATCGCTCGATGCATTCCTGGCCCTTGCTGTACGTGAAATAGTCGGCTGAGATAATGAGGTGTGAGCGATTTACTTGTCCGCACGACCACTATTCATTTAGTCTAGTCTGTCAAAATCCAACCGGGGTCACTGGTCATGCGAAGGGATATAGGCCACATCATCTAGCGGCACCCCCTCGACCAATTTTAAATTCACAAAACCACGTAGGAAAAGAGGAGGGTATACTATCCTCCATTTGGCAGCCTGAGGGCCTTCACGTCGCGTTGCAAGACACTCTTGGGACCGCTTAGATGTTCACGATCTCATGAGGCGGGTTCGCCCGTTGCGACAGAGTTGCTGAGCATCCGTTGATTTGGGTTGCTTTGCGAATGAACATTCGCTACACTCGTCGCCCCTGAGCTAATACTCGAAAGGCAGCTCTCACCATCTGTGGGCCAAAATCCACACAAAACTTCCTTCGATACGCGGATTTTTCTCTTACAAGCCCACAGTAAGTCGCCCAATAAGTACCTTGGAAATGAATTTCTCAACATGACGTTTGGCGCCCATGAGATTCCCTATCATGAAGAAACAAAGCTTGCAAACACGGGGTGTTTACTAGAACTCTGGCCTGCTACATAACGTTGCGACATTCGGAGCCTGCGGGACGCGGGTTAGGTTCGTGTGGGCTTTGAAAAAAAAAATCGTTCCTGACTGCAGGTTATTTTTCCGTGGGAAGGACTACACAGGGGCTTCGCGTATGAGGCGGTGGGTATTGGTTCGGTGCTCCCCGGAGCGTGTCCGAGCTTGTACGTGACGACTCGTCTTCTAGATCCTCTTGGTATGGTAGTCAAGGTCCCGTGGGAACGTTACTTTCCACCCTTGGGTTCCATGGAACACCATGTCATGTTATCGCACTCTCCCAGTTCCCCCGGGCCAGCGCGTTGCGGTTATTCGGCTAAAATCGTTCCCAGGTAGAGCCAAGAGTTAAGATCACTGCCCCGCGGTTATCTATAATCTAACGCATAGGTTGAACATCACAGTGCCCAAAACAAGATAAATAGACGAGGTGTACTTTTCCATTTCTCCCCCTCTCGCAACCATGACCACACCATCCCCGGATTCCTTATCGAATGGGGACGTATTCCAAAATTCGGTCTACATTGGGATCAACTTACAGAACATCCTGTATGGTGAGTCTTTCAACCGCATGTACAAACAGATGTTACACACTTAATGGTTCACTCACACAGGCATTGAGCTCCTCCTTTACTTTAAGACCATACGTATCCTGCTGACCAACGGCGGAGCGTGCAAAAAGTGTAATATATTTTATTCGTGCTTTAGCAGCATGATGGTGTTCTTGGCCACGGTCTGGGTAGCCACTCAAGCGATATTCGGCGAAAAAATGTGGTTGCTGGACGCTTCCTTTCCAGGGGGTCCTAATGCTTACTGGCAGGAAAACATTTCGGACTGGTACATGGACTGGGGGACAACAGCGATCATTATACTTCAGCTCATGACGGACGGCCTCATGGTAAGACATATACTATGATGTCGGGGTGTATGCTCACGTTGTTGGTTCCAGATTTACCGCTGCCGGATTATATGGGATAGCCATCGGGTCATCGTCATACCCATCATCCTGTGGCTAGCTACCCTCGGTCAGTAGTTACCCTCAGCTGCTCCCTTGCGGTCACTTCATTTCATGTCCACCTAGCCTTGGGAATCTTGGTCGACTGGACCAGCAGTTCGCCAGGGGGCGACTTTTTTACCGGCCTCGCTTCCCAATTTGGCTTCACATATTACACTGTCTCCGTGGTACTGAACACAACCCTGACGTGCATGATATGTTACCGCATAGTGCGACATGGCAGGGCGGTCCAATTATATCTCGGGCGCGAATACGCAACTCTTTATTTTTCCGTCGTGACGGTCATCGTCGAGTCGGTATTTCCATACACACTCTCTGGCATTGCCTTTTTGGTGTCGATGGGGATAGGGAGCTCGACGTCTGTGGCGTTCGTCTGTGTATACATCCTGATGATGGTACGTGGTCTCGCCATGTCTTCTGACGGTGGCCAAGCTAAGCGCGACATATCGCAGTGTATATCACCACAGATGCTGATCCTCCGAGTGATCGCAGGGACAGCATTTGACCAGGATACATTCAAGTCACCGGGTTCGACGGTCAAATTCAGTGCAGGGGGCACGTCGGCACCCCAAATATTTGACGACGACGGGGCAACAGTGCATCTCCAGACACTGCCAAGCGTATATCATCCGGATGGAGACAACAAGGTGTGAATGCCATGAGTGTAAGCTAATCTAGATGATGTACGTACTAGTATAGTAGAAGATATCCGACGGCGACATACGGACCACGATCCGTGGTCAAGGCTCGGTCACCCATTGACCACGGACCAACCTTTCAGTACTCTAAAACTGCAGGGGAGCCATGTTGCGACCCCCCGCGACAACCGTGGCCGCCCGTAATGTAAGATAGGTCACCGTAATAGTGTTTGCTTAGAGCAAAAATACTGACGTTGAGGGTGTAGTACGGCGGACCTACCTTAGCTGTGCTACTCGATGAAAATCCGTCGGACTGAGTTGGCCCGGGAACTAGTGAATCAGTGCGACAAAGTGTTGATATAACATTACGTCTGCAATCAAAGACCTACAACTTCCGTTCGTACCTAAGATTGATAATGCAATAAATACTTTCAAGTCCAAGAATGCCACGCTACGAAAAAAGATGCTGTTTAGGATGTCTTTGTCCACGCAATGGATGGGGTGGTCCCAGTGGACGAGTGCCGAGCTTATTGTCGTACCGGAGACCTTTGCATCACAAGGAAAGCAGACTAGAAATGATATGCCACTCGATGGGAAATTTGATATTCTTCGGATACAATTCTTGGAGGCGTTAATCATGCTATTGGAGGAGCCTATGCGAGTGCCCAGCGGCAGACTTGCACTTGAAACCTTAAGTCAACGGCCCCTTGGTGCCCCCCCAAGATAGTAGACCTCGGTGGCAAGAAGGGAAGCACTCCCGCTACGCAGATGTGGTCTGCGGCGCAAGGGATTGCCTGAACCGTGAGTGACAAAATGCTTCCATCGGAAAAGACGATGATCGTATTGTAGTAACCCATGGTGACGCTGGGAATACAAGAGCAGATAATCAATTCCATTCGTAATGTGTCAGGGCGATATTAGTCACAGATAGAACATCGTGTGAAGGTGACGAGTAGTTTCCAAGTGGGTTGGATCCCATGTGGTCAGGATGGGGAGATCTGGGGACCTTTCTCCAAGATGCACACTGGATTGCGCCTAGATCGCCCCTGGTTGTTGAGCGCGACGTGGCTGGTATGTCCGAGGCATATCTAATCTCCGTGGTTCAAAACCACCCAGACTTGTATATATGACCTTGTGTCTTTTGCCGACCGAGATATTGAATATTGAAGTCATGCGCTGTATACCATACCAATCATCAATGTTCCCCGTTTACAACTTCGGGATCCAAACCGCAGGCCTTGTCATGTGACTTTTCCAAGTTAACCTGCTAAAGGTCTGAGTCATAAGCATACTCCGCCGAACCTAATCTGTTACAGGACTAATTCTACAGACTTGCACCTTGAAATTCTCACTGATTTGAATGGGTTGGAAGTTGACAGATAAGCGCTGACGCTTATCTGTCACCCTTAATTTACCCATGCTTCCGACGACCCATGAGATCTTTCTTCGCAAGCTCAGCGGGAGCATCGTGGCACCTCCCCCTTCTCGAAGACGGTTCATCGTCGATGTAGGTTTCTCGAAAGTATCAAACAACATATTGTTACCACCTAATGTGGTCCGGAAAGAACCGACCGGTGTCAAGTCCTAAGACTGAGATAAAGGGCACTGCGAGCATAATAATTCCGCCGACACGCGCTGGTTCCCGCACGAGACGAACATTGTCCCCGCTCGATGCCTTGCGAGGAATAGATTCTACGCGTGTTTGTGAGTAACTCTGTTTCGGACGATGATGTACCTCAAGTTGGTTTTATTGCTATCCAAACTTTGAACGCCGGTGACCACTTGCAGGTGACATTTCCCACTTTACTGCAAGCTTTCTTGGCACCTGGCTGATACGACTACAGAATCAGGACGGCGAGAGACAAATGGGGAACGCAGTAAATGACACCTTTGACGTTCATCTCCGTCGTCCTGGCTCATCCATGTACCGACATCCAGGGGGATTGTCACAGGGTGGCGCATCGAGTCACAGAAGCCGAATGAGAACTCCGCTCGGCACCACCTGCTCTTACCACCCATGAAGGAGCCGGCACACTCGTGGCAGCTCAAGAAAACTTCAGACTCAGCTTCGGCATCTCTCGGCAGATGACACTGACACACGATTCAGCCTCTGCTTTCGACAATCTCGCTCATTTTTGCTTCACATGGGCCCGCCTAAGTCCGAGGTACTCTAAGACATGATAGTATCTGCGTGGATTCAATGGAGATATCGAGTACGTGAATGTCGTGAAACTGACAAGTGACCATAACTGACGAAGTTGTTGTAACGCATAGTGGGCATACCCGCTGACCAGCCCTTACATGGCTTTCCTGCAGGGTCCTTTCCGCGGCGAATAGATAAACCAGGATCGTGACCTCCACCTTGTCTCATTGCGTTAGATGCCCTCGAACGCGTCGTCGATTCGGACTGTCGCAGAAATCCCACCTTTCGCTACCTCAGATGCGATCAAAGACCCGGACAAGGATGGGATCGAGCTCAACCAGTTCCCAGAAGGCGGCACGGCAGCATGGTGCGCAGTCCTTGGCGGGTAAGGATCGTCGATCTCTTGGATTTTACGAGCGATGCCATTAATTATGGATCCATCTGCTGTGATATCAGGGCACTCTCCCAGTTCTGTGGTTTTGGGTAAGTAGGCGTCACCATTCACCTTTGCAGGTGATGTAGGCACTCACATGAAAACAAGGTACACCTCGTCGTTTGGCGTTTATCAAGGTAGAGACCCTCTTGCGTACTCGTTTGTGTGTATTGACGGGTGCAGATTTTTATACCTTACACTATCTAACAAATGAATCGACCTCTGCGATATCGTAAGTCTCTAGGGCTCTGGGTGTGCGCGTGGAGCTCGAAACTTGCTTTGATAGTTGGATAGGAAGCATGAATGCGTTTCTGGTGTGCGCTGTCAGTCTTGTTGCAGGTACACTCTATGATCGGGGTTACTTGTATGTCTTTTGTATGTCGTCCGATACTCCATGCTAATTTTTCCAAGCTACCACCTATTAATTGGAGGATCGTTACTGCAGTCATTCTGCCTGTTCATGCTCTCGCTCGCCCAACCAGGTCAATATTACCAGGTCCGTCATCCTGCGATCAAGATATTGTATGAGCCATTTGTCTGACTTGGGGTGATAGATCTTTCTTGTCCAAGGAATTGGCCTCGGATTGGCTCAAGGACTTGTGTACGTCCCGACCGTGGCAGTGGTGTCTCACTACTTCTACCAGCGCCGTACGCTTGCGATGAGCCTTGTCGCCTCTGGCTCCTCGCTTGGAGCGGTTGTAAATCCCATTATGTTAAACTACTTGTTTAACCGGGATGTAGGTTTTGCCAATGGTGTACGAATAAGCGCTGCCTTTATCAGCGTTTTGCTTCTTATCGCGTGTTTCCTTATCCGTACACGGTTGGAACCACCTAAACGTCCTGCAAACTATTTATCTGTCGGAAGACGCATCATTCACGATGTGCCCTTTTGCTTCATGAGCGTCGGGTGAGTGTCTGTCCGCTAACCAGGGTTGTTCTTGATCAATAATCCTATCGATACGATAGATTTCTATGCTTTCAAATCGGATTCTACTTCCCGCTTTTTTACTTGCAATTGGATTCCGTCCAACACGGAAATTCAGAGACGTTCTCATTCTACACAGTGCGTAATTACTACCTGGGTCATGTGATACTGACAGATCTCTTACCCGCGCAGTTGGTGCTTTTGAATGGAGCAAGCTTGATAGGGAGACTGTCTACCGGATTCATCGCGCCCCGTGTTGGCATACCCAGGCTAACAATCATATCGACTGCCATGTGTGGCATCTTAATCCTCGGCATGATTGGTCTGAGCAGCGTCCCGACGGTCGTCGTACTTAGCACGATTTATGGCTATTTTTCTGGCACTTGTCAGTTTTTTTTTTACTTCTTTGCACAGCTGGACGATCGAACTGAACTGAATGACCATTTTCTAGTCATTGCATTGTTGGCACCCCTTATGGCCTTCCTTACCAGTGATTTCTCGGAGCTCGGGTTCGTTATTCCGCACGTCAGGCTGTTGAATACTCATATATCACGCATCAATGATCAGCGCTCGCATAGGAATTGGGATAATGTTCGCCGGCATCGGTGCTCTCGTTGGTAGGTTCCCGCTCGTAGTCATCTCACATGATCACTACTTACTCACGTTGCTGAAAGGCGGACCCATCTCAGGCGCGCTACTTACCTCGCAATACAAGTGGTGGCAACCGTCGCTCTTCAGTGGGGTACGATCTCGTGGATCCATCCAGAGAGCAACATACTAACACGCTTTGGTAGCTCATTGCGCTAACCGGGTGTGCGTTGTTGATAATGATGCAACTCGCGCTGACACATCGGAAACTCTCGACCGAGAGACGGGCAGCGGACGGAGAGGTGTAATGCAAATGTGTCCAAAAGAGGGGGCAAATAAAAATCGAAGCTGTTCGACGTGCGTGTACGTAGATCAAAAAAAATAGTTGTATTATACAATCGGTTCGACTTTCAAAAATTTCCCTTTGCTTTGATGCCCATATCCAATTTCCTGCCGTTGAACATTTCTGACCAGACCAAACGAGGAACGTACGCATCATGAAATGTGATTGGCTTCCGGAACTTCCTGATTTGTGCTCGGCATACCCCGAGGTTCAATTCCCGCCAGAGCGCAGCTCCCTCGTACAACGGCACCACAGAATCAGCAAGTCCCGGCAAACCGTTCAAGGTGAGCTCGAATTCGCGCCTGTATGCAGTACAAACCGCCCCAAAGACGTACCTGTCGCTTCTCCGGAGATTCCAAGTCGAAATCCCGTCGTTTGGCGTGATGGATGGCTGGATGAAACGATGAGGTACCGGATAGGGTAGCCTTGCCTCTGATCTTGTCCAGCTGTCTTGGATCGTTCCGCTGACGATTTCACGTCGGCGCCGTCGTGTATACAGATGGTACGTGCATTTGGTGACTGTGCAGCGAGCCGCTTTGCCGACCTCGGTTACCTTGCGGAGTGCAGAAGCTCGAAATCGACAATTTCTCGGGCTACCGTATTTACCCTTCAAAGGGTAAGCTCTTTGTTCGTGGAGACTCCAAAGTGAGTGTCGTTCCGCACCCCCCCTCCTTCCTTGCATGCGGACCTGCAACCGATCGACTGGCCCAACTAGGTCTTCCGCTTCGCCAGCTCCAAGAACTCCTCGCTCTTCCTCCAACGCAAAAACCCTCGCAAGATCGCGTGGACGCAAGTGTACCGCCGCTCGCACAAAAAGGGCATCACCGAGGAAGTCGCCAAGAAGCGGTCACGCCGAACCGTCAAGCATCACCGCGGCATCGTCGGTGCTGACTTGGCTACCATCGCTGCCAAGCGGAACCAGACCGCCGCTGTCCGTACGCAGGCACGGATTGCCGCTATCCAAAAGGCCAAGACAGAGAAGAAGGAAAAGGAATCGAAGAAGGCAAAGGTTCGCCGCGGTTTTTCTTTTCTGGCCTCCCGTGTCGCTGATGGGCTACTTCTGTTCCGTGTCGCAGCCCACCGCCCGTGCACCTGTCAGCACCGCACCAAAGGTCTCGAAGCAACAGATGAAGGGTGGCAAGGGTGGCCGATAAGCGGACTTGCTTTGATGAGGTTGGCCCACTTATGTATCGCACGTTCTTCCTATGATATAAGCGATGCACACATGCATGCTATGCCTCATACTGTAGTTGAAACCTTTGGCCGTCGATTCAAACCAAGATGCCTTTCGGGGTATTTAGAAGGACTGATGATACAGAATTCTACACCAATGTCCGGGATCGTAACGAAATGACTATGTACCGTAAGCCAGCGGAAAATAAGATAGTTGTAGATCCATGTGTATCGGGTAACGAGCGAATAAGATTGGTTCACAGTCTGGGTGGATGTGAGTGTTCGGGTGCATACTTGGCCTGAAAAGTGACATGTCAGATATACTACCAACGACACGGCAACGATCGATGTTCACCATCTCATTTTCCTTTTTTGTGTAGCCGCACTTCTCGTAAAAGGCTGTGTGCGAGACGTCGAGACGAATCAGCGCGCCGCCCTTTCTCCGCGACGTCAACGACCACTTACGTATATTGTCGTCGTTGCAGTTCAAGATAGTCTTGTAGCAACCGCTGCTCTCGCTAATGTGTGTGAGGGCCTGGATGATGCGTTGCCCGAGCTTCTTGCCCTGCTGGCTCTTGTCGACGGCAATGTCTTCAATGTGCCCGACGCTGCCGAGACCGCGAAGGAACTTGCGCTCGATGAAGATGGAGCCGACGCCGACGATGCGGTCGCTGGCGTTGTCGACGATGACGAGGGCGTAGTAGGTCTTGGGGACGGCGCGCATGGCGTTGAACTGGTCCACCCAGGCTGCTTCGCCGAGGTCATTGACGACGGAGAGCACGGAGAGGACGTCGAGGTGACCGCGTGTGTAGTCTGTCGATGCAAGGGGGCGGATCTGTGAGGCTGGTCAGACGTGGCAGACACTCGAGGCACGCGCGCACGGTCAGTCCTGCGGGCAACTGGTCCGCAACCTCGGGCGAGATCAACTCTTGGGAGAAAATGAAGTCGAGGGGAGCCGGGGAGGTGGACATGATGGCTTTCTGAAAGTGGAGAAGACCAGGGAGAGCAGATATGTGGGCAAGGGAAAGACGTTGGCTGTCAGCATTACAATTGGACCGTCTATAACTACATGGGACACAGCCACAACGACACCGCTTCAAACCTTGAACTTGGACGTGATCGCCTCCCCGAGAGGTTTCCCACTTCCTTCCTTGCGTCTCCAAAGGGAAAGCGTCCCTCCCTGACACACCAGACTCAGTGGGACACCCTCTCCCTGCTCACGGACCGCTTTCAATATCGCCTTGAGCAAGTTCTTCAACTTGCCAAGGGACCCTTCCATCATCTCCGCATACGGCTTCATCTCTTTGCCCGTGAGCGAAATCTTCTCGACAGGTTGAAAGACGCCTCCGTTGTGCTTTGCCAAGTAAAGCCATGGCGTCTGTGACAGATACAGTTGGGGGTAGATTTCTCTCCAGTTTGGTTCTCGATATATAGACCTCGTTTTCACCTCGACCACGTCGGCTTGAGGGACAAGCGAGCGGGATGAGGTGATATTGACGTCGAAGCCAGCAGGAAACGCCTTTTTTGGCTTTGTTGTTTTGTCTGCCTTGTCCCCAATGCTTAGCGACGAGAATGAGGCGAGGAAATCGTCGTCATTTTTCTTTGATCCTATGCAAGCATCCGCCGTGAAGCCGAGCAAGATTTTCAAACTCCCGAATTTCTACCCCACCAACATTTGAAACCGTTCAGGATTCGAGGTCACGATCACGACTCACGTAGGTGATGATGCGGTGATGGTCGCGCATCTTCTCGCAGCCTGGTGGGTCTCTGGTGGTGGCCTTCAGGTACTCGTGGCCATATCCAATGTGCTGCCCAACGAGCGTGGCGTTTTCCTCCTGCCGGGTAAACAAGCATGTCTTCCCGGCCAAATCGACATCGATCCGAAAGGTGTCCTCGGTGCGCGCATCGTCAATATAGCGGAGCAACTTTCGGAGTCCATTGCGATCAGTGACGAGGTCGATATCTTTGTACGGAAAGTCGTCGTGCAAAGCATCAATCGCAGCAAAGAGGGGTAACATTGGGGACTGATTACCCATCTTTGATGCGTCGTGATGGATGTACTGGACCCCCGCGTCGAGCGGCACCTGTCTCACCGGAGGACGCTCGTCCGCCCAGATCCAGGGTGAGCCTTTGGGGGCGGGTTGTGTAAGGGATGTTCGAACGGCGCGAGCGTGTGGACCTACCTGGGACGACGATAGTGGGGACCGGTGCGTCGACCCACGAATAAGATGCCACCGGTTTGACGTGGCGCAGTCGGACGAGCTCTGAGGCGGACCTCGTGGCGTCGACCGACAAGGTCGCTACACGTTCTTTAAGATCCTTTAAAACAAACGCTAGGTCTGCAGAGGTGTTTTGGCGACTGCGAAAGTCTGCCGGCTTTCCCCTTCGCGGGTGCCATCGTTCATTCCGGGTGTATGCTGCCATTGGAGATGGGGGTGTGCACAAAGGTTTATCTCTCCCGCTGGCCGCTTCTTATACCACAGCATTTCACGCCCCCTTATGGTCAGCGCAGATCATGCACACGCGGTAAACGCCTTACCCCACACAAATGAACCTGCCGCGGTCCGCGTGCGCTCCCAGTCATCGGACACAGAAAACCCCAATTGTGATCTTTACCTACGCGCGACGCTCGATCCCTGCACCATACGGTCGTCGAGCTGCCGAGACGGTGGGAGCTCCACCGGAACTCGTTACAGCCCGTGACGTTGTCGTCGGTGGTGCGCGTCCCCATCCAAGTGAGGCGTGTCCTTTTGACCGTGTCGTGACGCGCGAGGCAGACGGCGCTCAAGTTTTCGCTCCTCTCGTTCTCGTGTTCATTCACAGATATAGATCCATTCTCTGGCAGGACCTGGAGCATACGTTCTCCATACAGTCGGCAGGGCCGACCATTGGCCTGCTCCCCTGCGGAGAGGGACGCTCGGCAGTTGTTGCGCGCATACCGAGTCCAAAGTCGACCCACCCGCACACCCCTCTGCCGTGCCGGGCAATGAGGCGAAGAGGACTCACCGTCGGGAGCACCGTGCTCCAGAACCTTTCCGCATCGTCGTGTATCCAATCTGCCAGTGTCCTGTCAGGGGCTGTCATCGTGCACGCCTCCACAGACGAGCTCGGATCAAGGTCCACGTCACACAACGATCCCCTTCCTCTACGTGCTCGCGCGATGGCTGGCCCGAGCGCCGACTGCCACGGCACCCCTGACTAGTGCCCCCGACTCCACCACCGCCACTGGCACTGCGGGTGGATGTCATAAGATTACACACTGCGCGGCTGGTAGAGCACCGGTGACCTCTTAGCACGCCGTTCTCATCGGACCGACCCGACACAAGACAAATAGCATATAGAGCTCGTGGACGCGCCGCGCCAGCCGGGCACAATACATGCCTCGTGCTCGGACGAGATACAAAGAAGGCCACATACGAAACGTGATCAACACAACCACGCACGTTGGGCGGTCGAGATAGGGCATGATAGACCCCCTCCTACCAAGGTATAGATATATATACGGGCGTCAGGGTCAGCGGTATGTGACATGTGGGTATGATATGATACGATAACAACGCTTCGATGTGGGCGTGACCAAATCGGTGTGTCAGGTGTAGTTCGTTGTGCGGGTATCAAAGACCCTGATGAGTCACAAGCAGATAAGAATAACGACGGACAGACACAGCTCCCGTGGGGAAGCACAAGGAACTTGGCGGCAAATGTAGAGTTGAACCCCCCACACAGGGCTCATAGATTCTGGATCTGGACAACCAAGAACTGCTTTTCGTCCTGACGATGCGAGGGTGAACGCATCAGTTGTCTATCTCTGGTAGGAAGCAACGGGTGTATACGAACGCTAAACTGTTCGTCTTCCTTGTCGTTGTGAAAATTCTTCAAGAACGTGAGTAGCTTCTCCTTGTTCCGTCGGAGTATCGCTTCGATTTGAGGTGGTTTCTTTGGATTGGCGACAAAAACCTGTATGAAAGATGTTGAAGACGCTAAAAACGCCAGGACAGAAGCGAACCAGAACGGACCTTGAAAACGTGAAACGCTTCGAATTGAATGTTCTTGCTCTTGTCGCGCAGCATGTTCATCATCATCTTGAGGTTCGCCTCTTGAGCGATATAACGTGTCATGACATTGAAATTGGCACGATCGAGTAATATCTCGCCGAGCAGTTTGAGTGACTGTCGTTTCGTGACGTAGTTGTTGGAGAGGATGAGTGTCGTAAAGGATGCAAAGAACTGCTCCGGGTCAACACGGAAGACGACGAGGGTAGGGAGAAACGCACCCTGTCGTAATCCTTGTCCAGGTATTCTGCTACCATGGGCTTGTGTCGGGTGAGCGTCTCCTTCAAATTAGCGAACGCGTCACAGGAGACGCCAAACGACGTCGTCTCGATGTGGTGTGGAAACATGTAAAATCTAACCCATGGTCAGCGAGGGTCGATGGACATGGGAGACGGCGCTCACTGTTCAGAATGGAGCAGGATTTTTGCGAGCTGTTCGTGTCGAAGCATCTCCCTGAGGATCATGCCGGTGTTGAGTGCGATTTCTTCGTTGGCATATCCGGCGAGCGCAGCAAAGATGACTTCCTCATGTCGCGCACAGATGTAGTCGACGGTGGGTAGTCGAGCGCCGATCTGGCGGCGCAGGAGGTTGCTGAATATCTGCACGACGTCTTTCCGAGACTCGAAGTCGAAGCGTGCGATGTTCTGGACGAGGATGAGGAGCAGGTCGGTGGAGTAGGTCTCCTGGGCGAGCTGGGCGATTAATTCGGGGACGGGCTCTGTGGCTGCGGCATGGGTTGGGGGTGAGAGAAAGGAAGGGAAGCAAGGACAGACCACCGTCGCCGTAGAGGATGGCCTTGACGGCCTGGAGATTCCTGGACACTTCCTCGCTCGCCTGCAGATGGCACGGTTCGTCGGACAGAGCGACGAGGGTTGCTTGGGTGACCCACCTTTCTCCTGGCTTCGATGCCTGGTGGGCCCGCGTCGAGTTTTGGGATGGCATCCCGGAGACCGCGCACGAGGTCCGGCGGCGTTCTTGGTTTTGTCTTGAAGAAGTTCATAGGAAGAGACCGGCGAGACCGATACGTCTGGCTGTGTGTTTTAAAGGAGAGACAAAGTGCCCGAGGGATGTCCCCCTCTTGCCACTTGACGTGAGTGGCGAACCGCCAAGTCTGACAGATGCCACTATAGCCTATCCCATATCCGACCCCCAAGCTGCCAGTCCCACATACCATGAGCTTGCCAGATCAGTCTCGTCGCGCCCCTTGGGCTCGTACAGAACTAGTTGGTCGAGGTGGCATCCCTCGGCGACCAGGCTCGATTCTCTTGGTGGACACTACATAGTCCGTCTGTACATCTACTCCATCTTTCCTCCCAAGGACCCTGGACGAGGGCAATGTCTCTATACCCATGTCAGGATTAATCGACTGTCACTTTCAGACCAGCAGAACGACCACGGCACTGCAACCCATCCACCACTGGAGCCAATGGCAGTTTCATTCCCGCGATTCCCTGAGAAAAGCACAGATCTGATGTGCCAATTTCCGCCCCGCAGATTGCTGCGGACACACGACGAGTCATCTCGGGGACGATATTGCCGGTAATACATTTGTAAGAGTATCCTCCACAGAAAAAACGAATGACAAATCGACCAGGGGGACTCTGGTCACATGTATTAGGGTATCCAGGCAGGACATGTACGGGTAGTTACTTCGTGCCATGCTTTTTTGCGACTCCGAAAGGAATCAAATATCTTGCGTGTACGTGCGCCGGGTTGCAGTGAATGGCTGGGCTACCACGACACCGGGGCTCTCACGATTGGACATCAACTCGTCGGCCAGTTCCTTGGCTCTGATCGCGCCAAGTGGCGTCCCGCCGGCGGACGACGTCGACAGGATCGCGATCGTCGTATGCGCCCTCGTGCGAATAATCGAACTAGACGACAGTCGTTAGAGGTGCTACCCAAGAAGCACGCAAAAAAAAAAAAAGGCGATGGTAACACTTACGTTCCGCTCTTGATAAGTTCCGACAACCTCGCGTGCTTCCTTGCCTCCATCATGTATAGCCCGGTGCCCAGAACCGCGTGATCGATATCATCGCCGATGTGCCCCCCTTTAATTACCGCCGACCCCATGGTAAGAGTCGGTCTGCTCTGTGTCGGACCCAACATAGGTTCCGCGTAGAGCATTACCTTTTCGAGACGAGGGTTCGTTGAGATGACGAGAAGAAGATTGTTCCAAACGGCGGGGGCCTGTGCGCGGACACAACGGAGGCGAGGTGCTACGCTCAGCGCCCGTGCGAGGGGAAGCGTGCTCGGCGAGGAAGAGACGCGGAACGCAAAGTGGACGGTCTCCTAAGGGCCA
The DNA here is from genome assembly GCA_038090975.1 of Boletellus pseudochrysenteroides. NCBI lineage: Eukaryota > Fungi > Basidiomycota > Agaricomycetes > Boletales > Boletaceae > Boletellus > Boletellus pseudochrysenteroides. The sequence goes on from JBBPNQ010000085.1 coordinate 36,517, forward strand.
AGTTAAGCCACGACGGGACCCCTCCGTATGCGCTTACCAAGTTGGTCCAGTGTTGGACAGCCTGTGCGAGCCGACGGAGGACGAAGATGGGGCGGGGATGGGTGAGGTACACAGCGGGGTCCTTGCGTATCGTCAGATGCACGATGGTATGGCGTCGTTCGAGGGCGTAGCAGAACGCCTCTGCATCGACGTCGTTCGGGTGGCCGGGACCACTGTCGAGGCAAATGTCGACGTCCTGCACATCGTTGCAGAGCGCGAGCACGCCGGCGCAGTCGTGCCATATGCCACCAAACACGACTCGCCGGACGGCAGTGGCCAGGGTGGGGTGGCGAGTGAGGGTGGCGAGGGCGCGGCTGGCTTGGTGGGAAGAGTGGAGGTGGAGGGTGTGGTAGAAGAGGGGAGACGCGATGCGGAAGAACTGTCGGGAGACGAGGAGGGGTGCGATGCGGTTTCGGGGGGGAAAGACATCGAAGGCGGTGCGGGGAGGGGGCAGGAGAGAGAGGGAGAGTATGCGGGAGAGGAGTTCTTCGGGGAAGGACGCGAGTGCGAGTGAGCGGAACATGGCACGACGGACGGGGATGCGACTCAAGTTATATACGAGCAGTAAAAAACAAGCAGGCAGGAGAAGGTCCAGTTCCCAATCAAGCTGGCGTATCCTGACGACCACCGGCTAGATATTTTCGCTAGTATTACGCCGCGTCTCCATCTTCACCGCACCGCTCTCCTCGACCCGCGACTCGGTCCACATCGACCCATTCCCGTACGAGAACTTGAGCGTCGACGGGAGCACCCTGCACGTCTCCTCCTCCCATCCCAGCCCGGATGCCACCCGCAGGATCACCATCTGCGGTGATATGCACTGCATCCCGTCAGCGCCTGTCACAGGTTCACACTCTAGCCTACTACTCACCATCATCAGGACATACACACACGCGAACCCAACCGACGTGCCACTCCCCATCCCGAACGACACCAAGAACGCTACTCCGGACAGCGTATACGGTATCACCGACTCGATGATGACCGACAACAAGGCAAAATACACCGACGCATAGTCCTCCCCGAGGTGCTTCTTCACCATCCGACCATGTGTCACCATCCGGTAACAGATCACACACGTCAGCATCGCCGTCTGCCCCACCGATACACTGTAGTACGCAAGACCAAGTTCAGCAGCGATGCCAATGAAGAAATTCCCTCCGGGCGAGCTTGTCGTCCAGATGACCAGGACACCTAGGACTGGTGTGGAATGCAGTCAATCTAGCGCCAGTTGGTGGCGGGTGCATCGTTCTCACCAAGCGTGCCTAGCCACAGAATTGCAGGCACTATAACCACGCGGTAGCTCCCACAGATCAGCCGACACCGGTAGATCTGGGGTCAATCATTTCAGCATAGATGCTTCTGTCCTCGATCATATCTTACCATCAAGGCGTCCGTCATGAGCTGCAGCACGACGACCGCCGTCGTCCCGAGATCCATATACCAAACCGAAATATTCGACGCCCAGTATGCGTCAGCCCCGCCAGGAAAGTCTGCATCCTCCAACCACATCATTTCACCGAATACTGCCTGCGTCGACACCCAGAGCGTGATCATCAACAGCATCACGCTACTGAATGTTGCGTAGAACATGTCCCATTTCGTACGCCGTCGCTTACGGGACAGCAGGACGTGCATCGTCCTGAAATACAGGACCAATTCGACCCCTGCGAGCAAGCAAAGGGATAAGATCGCGCGGAGTTCCAACCCGGACTCATTAACGCACCATACAAGATGTCCTGTAGGTTTATCCCCACGTAGACCGAGTTTTGGAACACTGGACCGCTGGATGACATGGTTCAAAGAATGAGGGGATGAGAGCCTGGGAGGAATCCCCACAACTATATACTCTACAGCACCACCAGCGCGGGACATGAGGTGCCCCACGAAGACAGCTATTACGCGAATATGCGAGTTCAGCTGACCCGGGATGTGCCGTGGCGCCGCTTGTCATTCACTGTCAGTTATTAGCTTGCAACGCTGCGCGTTCTGGGCAGATTACATACCCCCATAACGCCCGCAGTCGCAAGGACGATAAGCAACGGAAGCAATTCACACCGTTCTTGAGATGCACTGGCACAGATTGCGTTCAGAGGACAAGAAAGAAGGACTTGAGAACGGGAGTTGCGCCTTTTTTGGGCTCCTGGGGCGGCCCGGAGACAGATACGCTCTTGTCATGTGACCGACCTCAGTTGAATCAGCTTGGGGCCAGGTGGCACTTGGGCGTTATCATCACGAGATCCCACGGAAGGAGCTCCCGTGTCGAGTTGCAAACTGCCGGATTGGTCCAACTAGACAATAGAGCGTTGGAAGATAAGGTGGAGATCATTAAAGCAATCTCAGACCACCGACCGTCGCACGCTCTTCAATCTGACCCTTCTCCGGGTATGCACGAGAACAACAGTCGTCGGCACTGAAGTGGGGAAAAGCCGCACAAAACTTCAAACGAATGTTTGAAGTTCTGGTCCAACGGGGATGCGGACGCGACGTCATACGGATCCGCCGTTTACGTGCTTGGTCGTTGCAGGGCTCGACGAAGGTCAGCATTACAATATCTGGATTAGCAGTGCGCGGACGTCTGGACCGGAGGTGGTCATATGCGGCTATAGGCAAGTACGCTGAAATCATTTGACTTACACGTGGATCTCTTTCCGGGGTTCTCCAACGGGTTTACTTCAAGACGACGGTCATGAGAACCACCCGTGACAGTCGGGCCTCTAACAGGTTCGGCTATGTCACCCACTGGCAGGACCTCGAGCGCCTGCCAAGTTTCTTCCCACTTCTTCGTTGGAAGGCTCCCCGCGCACTCGTGGCAAATCAAGTTCAGCCTGAGCTAGCTCAGAAGCACTTCGTCGGAACCGCTTCTTTCACCCGCGAACGTTGCCCATGGACTGTGCCCGACAGCAGGGAGGCTGTCAGTTGAAGCACACATCCACAATGCCTACAGATTTCTGTAAACCATAAGCCCCAAGGAATTTACCGATGGGGGTTCGCTGCCCAGACCAAGATCTAGACGTGGCACTCGGGATCGTACATACGGCGATTGGCGGATGGTGGTAACCGACAACAAGGTCCGTGACACTGGAGCTCCTCGGCAGACGTGGATATTTACGGGACATGGTTTTGACATGCGGTGCTATTATAGGCCACTTCCTCAACTGATCGGGATTATACCTCGCAGCTCCGGCAGGAAAAGAAAGAAACGCTATGGCGGGCCGATAGGTGCGCGTTCGACACCACCCAGCCACTTCAAACATCCTGTATCTTTAAAGACAGTACACTGAGCACCACAAATATATAAATGGCCGTCAAAACCTCTTAAATACTACTGTCCGCCAAGAACATCTCAATCGTCGCCCACAGTTCCTTTGCGAGCTCTTCACTGCTGCTTTCCTCCTTCGGCTTTCGGACGGTACCGACAGGAACAAGGTATGCACCCTTGTACTTTTCCGCATTTACTACAACATCACACGATGCGGCTGCGAAGGCAGGTGTGTATCCTCCAACATCCGGATGGACGGCAAAGGGATATGCGAGAGCACCAGCAAGCCATGATATCATTTTCAATTGCGGCTTGCGCGAGTATGTGTTGACAGTGCCGGGGTGGAGAGCTTTTTGGGTGGCCGTCCTGAAATTTCGTTGCAGCTCGGAGGCGTACAGAACGTTGGCCAGTTTCGAGTACGCTGTGGCTGCGTGAATCAAATCGAACGTTGCTGGGAGCCAAACTCACCGTAGTGCGCAACGTTCGACGAGAAGGCACTCTTGGATTCGTTGTTAAAATCATCGAGGTTGCGGAAACGAGGTTTGCCGGGAACCATCCTATGGCCTTCCGAAGCGACCTAAAAGGCGTGTAGACATCGAGAGTCCCGGCGCTCGTGAACGACACGCACCACGATGACACGAACGTCTGAGTTTGGCTCTGCCGCCGTCTGGTTCAGAACAGGTATGGCAATTCACGAGTCAAGACAAATGGACTTCTTGCACTGTAACTTGACGCGAGCGTGCGGTTCCACTCTGCATACTTGACAAGGAAAAGCTCGCCCACACCTTTAATACAATCAACAAGCCCTAAGGAAGAAAGGCGACCGGAAGACACACCATCAGGGGTCAGCTGACGCTTTGCTACAAGCCTGGAGGGAATCAGCTAC
>JBBPNQ010000086.1:0-40399 GCA_038090975.1 Boletellus pseudochrysenteroides
CCAAGTCTCATGGACGTGCTGCGAGGTAGTTGTCGTACAGCCGAATGTACGCGTCGAGGGGCGCATCAGCGTTCTCGCCCTCGTCTTCCAGTCCTTTCAGGATCAAGATATCGCAAAAATAGGCAAGGAGCGGGTCGTCGATTTGGACATTGTGACACCTGGCCGTGTACAGTACCCTTGAGTCCCTGTCGGTACGCGGCTGTGACATCAATGAAGTACTCTTCGCGATACACTCTACAGGAATGCATGGTCTCCTGACCATCCCCATGGGTCTGTCCGAAGCTCTAGAATTCATCATCTGTATATCGTCCGTGTGACCGACCATCCATGAGTACACTCAGGAATTCACTTGCGCCCTTGTATTCAAAGCTGTCTGATGGGGGGCTTAGTGGATTCAACATGTTCAAGGATGGGGTCCAATGCAACTGGGTGTCTGTGTCATGCTCCCATGACTTTAATTGGTGCCGCTGTTTAGTCAGGTAAACGATGAAGTGATTTGTACCTGTAAGTCCAGACCTGTCCCATCTCTGTTTCAACTCCAAGTCTCCCCTTTCTCAGCTTATCTCCAGCAAGTGAGGCTCATCCGACCTTTGCGCTTCTTAAATAGTCAATCAATACTATCTTTTTTTTTTCCCAGTGGGCTCAGGATTATTCTCATCTACACATATGGCAGATCGAAATCACCAAAATCAGATTTACTGCACGATCTCGTGTTGGTTCCCTGCATCATCCAACATGTACACCCAGAAGACTCGGTGACCAGTTTCAACTCAGGAATTACTTCTTTACCTGGGTTATAATGCTCTTATATTTCGATGCCTTAGGATGACGAACCGTAGTGATGACAGTGTGTTAACATTCCCATTTGGATGCTAATTCAACCACGGTTCTTCTGTGAGGCCGACCCTGAAATGAGTATGACCGATCATGGAATCTCTGGCCAGCGCGATGATGCTTGGTTCAAGATACTCGCCGCGGGTTCTACTCGTCGTTCCTACAGCATGTCGCTCAGGCTGGTCTACTGGAGTTTGGCACAGCCTCATCTCGCCCGCACGCTTACTGCGATCAGGCAACCATCCCAGGTAATTTTTTTACCACTGGGCATCAGCAGTTTGGAACGCCACAAAAAAGCACATTTTGTGGACGATACGCGGCTGGCATGACCTGAACGCACTTTTTTGGGTCGCTTGGAGCTCACCAGCCAATGAGAGGGCTTCAAAATTATCACATTGGCCGTCAGAGTCGTCAAGCGATAACGTTACTTGTCCGCTTTGCAGATAGGCTGGCAGGAGGTCCGTCCAGGGGCAAATGCGAGAGCGACATCACGTCTCCAAACGTTCTGCAGATTCGGATGCTTGATCCTGGACGATAAATCAATGCCTTTCACACGCCGCCACACGCACATCACCTGTTGCAAATCTCCACTTGACCGGTGATCTACATAATCCCGCGCACAGGGTTGCAGTCATATGGGTTCAGGTACTCCGGAGATATCGGACAGGAGTGTTCTCAAAATGCTAGCAAGATATCGGGATATCGGTGCTAGTGCTGGCCCAATTTGCTGTCTTTGCCCAAGGCCAAGTTCGATAGGTGAACGAGACACGATCAGGTCCAATTGGCAAAGTTCGCGAACCGATCGAAACTTATTCATTGTGTAACTCAGGACAGACAGCAAGGCTCATGTTTATATAACGCTTTATAGCTCGTGACACCGTCCTCACATTTCAGGAGCGGACTCCCACCTCGAAACCGTAGTAGATCGGTCGATTTCACCATCAAGATCCTTCCTTTAACTGGGATAGCCCCCGGTTTGCGCTGGTCCGGCTAAACAATCGCTCGTACAACTGACCCGATTGCAGAAATGGGCGCGCCCGCCCATTCTACGCAGGGCTTTGTGATGCTTATTGAGACCGGAGGAACTCGCCTATCAAGATGGGCTTGGCGGTCTGTCTTGCGTGAGTGGAGATATGTTCCTCCCGGCGACCCGACACTATTATTCAACCAGTTTTGCAAAAGTTTTCAGTAAATCAAGAATAGCACCTCAACAACTTACACGCCTGTCTTCGGCACGGTATGTATAGATTTGAATTTGTCCCAGCTAGCTGCTCATGTATTTTTGGGGGCGGTTCACTCAGAGATTAATGAATCGGCAGCGTTTTACTCTCTGCGACAGGGGTTGCAAAGCGCGCCGGTCACGGATATGTCACATAATATTGGCATAGTCATGATGATCACGAAGAAAGGTCTCCGCTAACGGCAGCGGCCGGCATGTGCAACATAAGATTTGCGAAACGGGTATCGACAAAGCGGAGACTGAACTGCGCCGTACGTGATACGGTACCATTCGCAACTCCGGTCGATGGCTTGGCGGAGGATACACATTGGACCCGCAACCCGGTTTCAACGCGGGAACGACCCTTGATTTGAATTCATACCCCCTTTTGCTACTAGACCGTTCCTGGGCCAACTCGTTGACGTTGAACAGGCTTTCGATGTCGTTCGAGGTCGATTTCCACTGGACATGTCGATGCTGGTCTGCACTCGGACAGACAAGCAAATGCTGCTCGTCCTCCCGGCTACTCTCTAGACGCCGAGTACGTTAGGTCCATACCAGAATGTCAAATGTCCCCGGTGATGCCCGAAACCCTGGGGTCATTGAATCCGTATGTAACAACGCCGCTCTACCTGCCATATATGTATGGACTTTGCTGCGAGCCGATGGAGTCCCAGCTGCTCGCCTCATTGCCTATTACCATTTAACGCTGGTCTGCCCATTACCTCCTTGAAGACACTGGTGCCCGCCCCGCTGATCATCAGCGTGCCGATCGACAGGGAAAAGTTTTAATTGTCAGGTGTGACTGCAGCCCATCCTCGCTCCTCGATTCTCACTTCTCAGTCCGACACTTTAAACGGCCAGACGTCGCTGTTTCTCTTGTGCTTGCCATGGCGTCCGAACCACAGGCCATTTCGGAGAGTCTCTTACAGAACAACTATATATCCCGTATGGTCGCTTATAACCCTGCTTAAAGATCCATCTCATACGGTCATACAGTCGTCGCGGTCGCCGTTGTGGGATATGACTATAGTAAGTCTTTCTTTCTTCACTCTACATGTTCATTCTAGAGTGACCGTTGAAATTCTATCGCTCCAGTCCTCACGTTTTCGAGAGAGGTTTTTCGTCCTACTCTTCGTTGCTTGTCTCCCTGCTAACGATATACAAAGATAGACTATGTTTGGGTGAGGAAGCAACAATTATGAAACAAGTACCACGTCGTTGACAGTTCTGCAGCGTAGGAAGTGGACCTGGGTCTCTACAGTATTCGTCTTCGTGAGTATGAAACCCCCTGGGGCGCTTTTACTGTGTATGCTCAAGTTCTGACCTGGCTGCACCAATAGGTTCGCTATCCTGGTCTCTGTTGGGCTATGTAAGTCTATTGTCGCCACAATTCTTGCTGATTAACTTGGATCATTTTTGTCTCAAGGTTATCTGCGCTTAGTATGTTCAACAGTTTGAGTCAAGGTTGATTGAACTTACTGAGCGCTGTATATACAGTTGGCACTATTTTTATACCCGGCCCCGTGAGCGTAAGTGCGTTTACTTTATACTCTGGTTGTCACCAAATAATCGAATAATCATAGACGTACGCATCTGGATTCCTCTAGCAAACTTGCGTTACTAACGGCTGAATAGATGTAAGCACATTTCGCAATATTTCATAGCATCAGAACGAGGTGTAGTATTCCTTAGGTAACATCCTGTTTCTGGTATCTTGTTGGGAATTCCCAGTGTTTATCTGTGCTGCTGATCGTGAGTTACCCGCACCCTGTTTCTACTTTCCCTTATTTGACCTCAAACGCAGTTGTGATGATTCTACGTGTTTATACGATATGGAATCGATCCAGGCCAGTACTTTATATCCTCCTGTTCTTTTACTTGGCGCAAGCCGTCGTTTCTGTGGTTTTACCAGCCATCTACAACAGTTCTCCTGCATACTTCACTCGTACGTCTCAACCTATATTGCGAGGGTCGGTGCAATCTCAGCCATGTCCTTTCCGTAGCCTCAATTGTTCAAGTCTATGATTTCACAGTTTGCAATGGCACTTTTAGTCCTAACACCCCGGGACTTCTCGGCGTTTATTCTGCAATTCCGCGATTTGCTCTCAGTGGCATACTGTTGATTTTTGCTGTCATCCGAACCTTGAGGCAGCTATTTGACATGTACAACGCAACCAAGCAATGGCAGCCTAATCGGTACATGAGCCAATTCACGAGAGATGGAATTTTTTATTTCTTCATGTACGTATTCGCCCCTCTTTTTCCAAAGACGAAACTAACCCCAGCGTTTTCTGCACTTTCTAGAAGCACGGTCTACAACGTCGTCATCGTGGCGACTGCGACTACGACCACTATTGTTCCCCCGCTCGTCGGTAATGTGCTGTCCATGATTTCTGTTGCACTGTTATGCACCACCATGCCTCGATTCATCATTGCTGTGCGGGAACTGTATGATCGTGATCTCCGTGATCATTGGCAGGGGATCGACACTGGATTCGGTGTATTTTCGCAGGGTGAAAAGTCTGCGATTGCATTCGCGGAGGAAGGGAGCCAAACATTGCATGGGAGTGAAGACGACCCGGACGCGGTTCAACTTGAACCAGTTGGAGAAGGGGCCTGAGCGAGGGGCCGACTTGCTTTGGGCGTAGGAATGGGTACGGAGTGAGAAAAAGTACCAGTATATTTTCAGAAACTTCACTCAGATACATGTTTGCTCTGACTCGGATTTTTGTTTTCTTTTTCTTATACCTCTTGTCCTTGTTGACCAAGTCCCGCAGAAACTATGACCTACACATTTTGATATCAATTACTATCCCAGTACGGACTATTCTGAACTTTGATTTTGTTCGCGACCATGACACTGACAACGGCGACGTCGAGACACGTTTCAGAACGGACGAGTCCTTTCGACACGCAAACCATTCCGATCCCGAGACCGCGGCAAATTCATGCACGTCCCGAGGAAAGGCGATCTCGCAGTGGTCAGTGGTTGTCAAGTTCGTTGTTCGTTCGGCGGACCCGCCCTGGTACTTGGACTCGATTGCAACTTGACATCAAAGCGGCAAAAAAAATCGTTGCCCTGATTATCTGCCAACCGCGGCGTATACGGCCGATGGCACATTCCGTCACTACTATGACTCTCTGTCTGTCTGCCGCGGGGTCCGAAAGATGACAGGGTCTGCATTGCATCTCGGTCAGACGGGGAAACGACATGGGAGTTTTGGTCTTCCGAGACATCCGGGCTACCAGCATTTCCGAAGAGCACCATCCACGGATCCAATCCAATCGTTCGTCCATCATCATATCGCATGCGAGCAGTTTTGAGTGCTGAGCGACAGCAACACGCCATCCGAAGCACCAGCCACTCGAGCATGACATATATTTGCTAAAGCGAAACGTACACCGTCTCGTTCATCGAAATCGTCTCCCGAGAGAAGTCGCTCACGAAGAAGTTTCCCTATGTGCGGCGTGAAAAAGGCAGTGCCTTTGCTGCGAAGATCCATCAATGCTCTGAGGACAACGGTAGGCAGATTTGGGAACGTGTGCACGATCTGAGTGGGCCGTGAGTACTTATGGAGTCGGGTTCAACCTCGTCGCCCTTTTCGCCTTGCAGGTCCATTGTGCGAACACAAAGAAAGTGACACAACCGGATGAACGTCTTGCAGTCCTTCAGATATAACTGCCCAGCAAATACGTTCGATTGGTCCATAAGAGAAGGTGGTGGAATCCACCCACTGGGGACCGTGGAGACGCTATACAAGGCAAGGTCGTCACATAATTTCATTGACGTGGTAATACAGGGTGTATACAGGTGGAGATGAACTCCTCTACTCGTTCTGGTGTCTAGTGGTAGCAAGCTGTTCACTTCGTAAGGGCTTAAAATGACGAGCACATCATTGGGGCCTCTCTTCGCGGAAACGATCCAGTGAACGGGGGCAAGTAGTCTGCTATCCTTCCTGATACAAGTTGGACAGCCTCCTCAAAGTGGTAACTGCAGAGGTCGCATGAAGTGCGTCGAAAGCTGGACTGAAGACATCTCGGTGGATTAAATGAGTCGCTGGTCGTACCCTCGAGGGCCGTTCCGCTCGTCGTTCGGGTCTGATTTCATAATCAAGCTCTCGCTCTTGTTCTTCGTCCATGTCTACAGAGCATGGCGACAGAACCCCGAGATCAATACAGCGCTGACGAAAGTCCGGACTTTTCAGGAAGGTGGGTTTCGAAGGGTTGCGTGGCTCATAGAGATCCTCCAACCTCTTGGCTTCCGGTTGAAGCCACTCGTCTGATAGTTCTTTCGAAGTCAGCTGGCCTCTACAGAAGCTGAACCAAGCGACATATCGGGATGTATGGTCCGTTCGTGGTCGTATCGACGACGTCCGAAGGGTCTTTGCCTTTTCCAGCCAGAGCGGATAGGTCGAGCATCCGAAAGCAGCCTATGGGAGACAGACGATTAAAATAGTGGAAAGAAATGGCGCGAACTGTACATACCTTGAGCCAAACGACCTTTGGTGGCTTTGGGACCCAGTATGATGGCAGCGTGGAATCCGCTTGAAAACATTGATGTCGGTATACAGCACATAGCTCTAACTGCTGCACAAATGGCAACGAACGCACGAGTTGCGTACTGCCGTCTCGTGTGCACACCATCAACTCATCGTCCTAGTTGAAACATATGGCGGCGGAAGCCTTTGGGGGCGATGTCTAGTTATGCTGGAGCGAGCTCGTGATTTTGAAGATCGAGCATTTGGGCGCCGACATCTGATAAGACGCGGACCTCAGGCTTCTGGGCAACCACGATTTCGAGGAATTCATATGTGGTTCGCCGCTTTCCGTTCTTGTGGGCCATGCGCATGTAGTGTTTGTTTTCTGGCTGTAGAAGACACGGTAGAATTTTTGCATTGGTTCCTCGTTGATGGTCGGGGTCATGTTGGGAGATATGCAGGGGTAATAAATATCGACTGTCATTGGTTCCGGGTCCCGGATATCCCGAAGCATGTTAAGCCAGCGAGCTCGGCGATCCAGCGGCCTTATCCTCGACTTACCAGTCAGTAGATGTTCTTTCTTCTCTGCCGACTCGCGGCCCGAACTCGAAAGTCCGCAGACATTCGGGCACGGCGGAGCAGTCACGAACAGGCCAGATATTCAATGATGGGCCATGCTGCTTATGCGAATTTTTAAAGTAGATTTTCAGCTGTTCTTCACTGAGGTCACGTACTAGTAATAAGAAAGGCGGGTGGTGACGATGGTGGCGATGTCCGGGCGACCGAACTTGGCCAAGGCTTTGTGCTGGGGCGTCTTTAGTCTCGAGCCGTTTTAGGAAATTCGGGTGAACACGGGAAGCAGATGTTCTGTAGCGCGGAAAATGCCGACACTTGAGCGCCTTCCCAGAACGACTTGAGACTAGGGCGTCTCAGTTTGCTCGGTATACAACAAGACCAGAATGTAAAACCTTGGCAAAAGAGGGGAAGATAACTAAGATCCCAGATAACGTGGTGGACTGAGATTCAGATTGCCAGCTTACAACATTGCTGGAATGACTCCAACGGCATTATGCAGAAATCCAGCACAACCAATGGTACATGTCTTCATAGTTCCGTCAAGAGAGCACGGAAAAACTGCAGCCTGAAGTTCACCTAGAACAAACGAGGGAGAAGGATGGTCACAGTTTCGTGAACCCATTGTTGGCCCCGTCAACGACAAGTAAAATTACTCCCGCGACAAGCGAACCGATTGTCCGGGATTCTAACCCTTCAAAAGATCATGGGTTTCATCAGTCAACTCAATGAGCATAACAGCCCAAGGGATTAATCGCTTTCTTCCCAACGTTGGGCTCTATGAAGAGGCAGACGACTCCTGTGACTAGACTGAAAAGTCCGATAAAAAAAAATTAAATTCGGCGATTTGGTCATGAACCCGGCGTCTCTGAGGTGGATGGTCGCCGAGGAAAACAAATAGCAGCATCGCTGTGATACCACCGGTAGGCCTGGATCTTAGTGATTAGATGTACTGGATTACACCTTGCCACTATATTAAACACGTACAAGTTGATGATGAAACACCATCTCCACAAAGAGTGTTGCGCTAGAGCTTTGGCCGGTTTAGTCGTTATGCATTTCAAACAATACCTAACATGTTCTCGGGAATGACATGCTTCTTGTTCTGCATCCAGAATACTCCTGGCACCTTTTGCTCCGCAGTGTGTTCTTCTCGATGAGAAGACTTAAATATCATGTTCTTGGAGGGGGTTGGCCATCTGGGAAATGAATGAGGTTTAAGGAAGGGGAAGGCCCAGGGAACCTCGAAGGTGGCGTACTGAGCTCAATTCGCTATGGTCTCGATCCAACGACCAATCTAGCTAGTACTCCCAAAACTGTTGTTGACTCCAACGATAATCGATACGCCACTACGCACCTCCGCGGATTAGTGTGCCCGAGAATGGCTCCTACCCAACTTGGGAGCGGTATCCACAGGGCTCTCTGAGTAGGCATCACGGCGCTGTTGGGATGCGCAGGTAAACACCTCTCCGAACGTCACATCATCAGATTGTCCTTCGGGTGTCATTGAGGCTTCCCAACAGGAGAAACTGATGACGCGTCCTGCATGCTCATTTGCCACTAGAGTACGGGGCTGACAAAAACTCCTTCTGTGATCAGAAAAAACGTCAAATCCGGTTTGGGGAAACAAGCAAAAACCCACATGGGACCACGCTCACGTAAAGGGAGGGGAAGGGGACATGTTTGAATTCGGAGTGATACGTGCAGTCTTCGTCACATCCTTGGCAAAAGCCATAACAAATTGAATCAATCAGCGTCTAGATAGTGAATAGTTGTTTATATCCACAATGACGCACTCAAGGATAGGCGACTCGTTGAGATCATATCGGGGCCGTAGTCCAAAGGCTTCGACACTTGGGGATGGGAGATTCTACTGTGCCTTTCTTAAGTCTCCGTGGTTCTTTACTTCGCCGCCCCGTGCGACTCTACCATCTGGTAAATAGAATTAGCGCAAAGTCTGATATGGGCGTAGCTTACAAACTGTGAATGAGAGAGGAAGGGGCAGGACAGGTAGGCAACAATCAGGACCATTCTCAATCCCCCATCACAATGAGGCCACGTACCAACTATTAATGAGGGAGTAATGGGCCAGGGCAAATGAGTATAAGAGTATATTAGCATAACTGTTGGATATTGAATGGTTTAATGACGTAATTCATATCCACGCATGCAATACAGCGTTGCAAAGGATAACGTCCTGTTTGATTTTCGGAAGTTACTAGTTAGCATCTGAGTCGGCCCAAGCGAATTGCGAATCACCACCTCTGATAGGAATCAAGTGGATGCCAATGCGGCCATCGAGTTCAGTAGCCGTAGTACCAAGACCGATGCTCTGAGATTACTCACGAGCTTTCCGACAACGGTATTGGGCATGTCAATCGTTCGACTATCATAGCGAACTCACCAAAGGAACACCCATCAGTGTTGATGCACTGGCCTGCAGCTACCGCCTTCCAGCCTATCATCGCCGCTCCGTCGGACCGCCAACAGGTCGGGCCCGTGACTACTGCTCTGAGTGAAGTGTTGCCGTACCACTGCAATGTCAACAGGATCGTCGTGCTTAGCATCCGGTAGTATGCAGTGCTCCGGGCAGTGATGGCCTTCGAATCCTCGCAATCTGAGTCAACTTGAATGCTGTTAAGCTTCCCTTGAACACCCAGAGTCCGACGACAGGCCACCCAAGCCGGATTCCGAGTCGTTGCGTTCAACGCGACAATTTTCCTTTCCTTCCGGCGAGTGTTCTGCAATACTATCGCTTTACGTTCGCAAGGAACAAGGTGCCAACGCCGCATCCCAACCCCGGATCTGCATCATCCTCGGCCCGACATTACCGCCAAAGCATACCGCCGCGACGGTAAACCTCGCATATACGATCAAGCAGGCATTTCGTGATTACATCGTGCGTCCGCGTCCAGTAAGCACCGCTATATATGTATAAAGTCATTGTAAAAAAAAAGTCTATGAGTAAAAAGTACGCCAAGAAAGAAAGAGAAAGAAAGAAAAAGAGTCATCCACGCCCCAACCAATGTCAAAGGCGTATCGCATACCACATCTTGTTGTGCACCGAGGCGTGACATCGCGAGCATCGTCAATCGAACTTCCGGTATCCTTACGCAGGGTGATAACCGTTTGGTATCTGCAACGAACCCACACTCACAGCACGTGAAAGCGGCATTGATCTCGGCACGACCGTCGTCAAACTGCTCTGCGACGCGTTCCTTGATCGAGCTGTCATCGACGACAACGACGCAATACTATGGGACACCATCGAAGCGGTCTCGTCCGGCATCGATACTGATCCCAACGTCGGCGAGGACGTACGCGAGTGGTATTGAGACGCTGTCGAAGTGCCAATCGAGGGATAGGCGGGTTCATAATGCGGGGGTGAGGTGCGCGTGGTGGTGGGGGATGCTGGCGAGGAATGGCTATGCCGGAGGAGTGGTCGGGCGGAGTGGGATGTTGTGTTGAGTGCTGGCAAACGGGGGCGGGAGGGGTTGGAGGAGACGAAGTAGCGGAAAGGTCGGAGGAAAAAGGGAGGCAGTATGGAAGATGGGGTAGTTTGGGAAAGGCTACCTTCTTCCATCATGTATGCATTGTCGACATCGCGCCTCAGTGACGCTCGCCTCAACCGCCGCAAAGCGAGGCCAAACGGTATACGCAGTCGGAGTGCCATGCAATACAAGAGCGAGAGCACGACAGAGTAAAATAGAATCATGACAGGCGAAAACCCAAGAGATTCTCGCGTCAAAGCGGGAGGTAAATGTTGTGATATCTTCTCCTCGATCGCATCCAGGTCCAAAAAAGGTGGCCGAATCGGCGTGATGGGAGGATTCCGCAAGTTCGAGGGTATGTCCTGCACAGGATCCACGAGAGGTCGGCTATGACTGGACGACGGTTTCACCTCCTTGCTTGCTTCAAGGACCATTTTGCCTAGCGTCCAACTAATCGCGATGCCTCCAACCGTATCCACAGACTGGAATATGGGTGGCCCAAGCCCCTTCCTCTCGGCTTGCTGCGCGACCATTTCTCCTTGAGTAGTCGAATTACCTCCAGGATCGACGATGCGAGGTATCCCAATGCCTTCGTGCAGTACGTTCGCGACCCACGCTGCCTTGAAACATTGCATTTGCAGTCTCGAGATCTCGACCTTGTCTCCCCATATTCCTGTCTCGACGACCTGTCCGTTCTGCATCACCTCCCCGTCCCCACCGAGTAAACCCGCCATTTTCGACGTCGTATGCTGTTTGACGATCCCGTCCCAATCTCGCGCGCAGAATTGCGAGGCAGCGCGCTCGTACTGAACAAAGTCGTATGGTCCGCCGAGTCCAAAGACGTGTTCCGAGGAGTACCAATACTCCGAGACACCGATGAAGTGCGAGGATGAAAAGTTGATACGGGGGACATGAACGCCGTTGAACAAACATGGCGCATCCGAACACGGAGCGTCTTTGTTGAGGAGTGACGCGGTCTTTTGTAGACACTGTGTGAAAGAACCCGTGCCCACCAACGTGTGCGGCGTCGTATAATGCGTAGAGGTCTCCGTGAGCACCAAGTCCTTGGGGAGACATGGGTCTTGTATCATGTGCGGATCCGTACCGTCGAGTGTCTCTGCGTCCTTGATCGCCTGGGATATAAACCGCTCCCTCGCCTGGTTCGTCCCGTACCCCAACCACGTCGTCACAAACACCTTGTGCTTGATCTCCGTCCCTCCCAACAATCTCAACCTCACATCGACCAGCGCCGCATCGCTCCCTCTCATGTCTTGCTCCGCAGGCTCAAACGCGATCTGCGTCGACGCCCCACCCATATCCAAGAACCCATACGTCGTCTTTTCGTGCCTGTCACGTCCAACAAAGCCGTCCATGAGATAATTGACAGCTATCCATCCGAATAGACCTTCTTCCTCGCCCGTGATGATCTGTACGCTCGAGCCGCACGGCCCGTCTTTGGACTCAGGTTCGATACGAAAGGCGGAAGCAGTTCGGAGATAGGTGCACGCCGCGTTCAAGACGCGCGCCTGCTGAAGGGGCGTCAGCAAGCGCATGCCCGCCGTTGCGAGAAGAAATAACGGTGTGTCCGACTCGAGCGACGGCGGGATTCGCGAGCGTGCGTGCTGAATCAGAGGTTCCAAGTATCCAGCCACCCCCTCCGGGTTGTCCCCAAACGAAGATAAACCTAGATACAGAAAAAAGGAAGAGAGAAGTAGCCATCAGCATCAGCCATGGGCGTGCCCCGAAGAGGCGTGCAACAAAAGGGAAGAGAGAGGGTATGAGGCGCACCAGGCTCGACCTTTGTGATCCAGTCTTCCCCGCTTTGAACACCTTTCTCGACCTTTGGCAACACGTTCCGAACAGCGTCTCCATAGTCCTCCAGCACAGTTTCTGAGTCTTTCCAGCTGTATATTTGAAGCCGCGAGCCGGACGATCCAGCGTCAATTACAATTCCGAATCGGCGAGCGGCCAACCAAGCATTGCTGGACGTCGGAGGTGGCATTGACAATCATCTACTGCGAGAAACGAACGTGGAGAACGTTCACGAAAGCCGGTTCCGTGTATGGTACAATTCGACGACGAGGGAGATGTGGAACCGAAAAGATCGTCGAAAAGGTGGATTGGGTATGAGCGAATCTCAGCCACAGCGATTGTCACCGCCTACTGCCGAGCCTCAAACTGGGGCACAATCCAATCACACAAGAAATGCTACGTACAAGGAAAGTTATATACCGCCAGTAAAGTCAGAGGATACGCCGTATGCCACAACACTGAGATAGAGCAACGTCTGTTCGCCAAATGAGGGGGGCTCATCGTCCCGAGACCGCCCCTCTCCGAGGCCGTGACCTCGTTCCGCCCTGGACAACTACTGCCTTCTTCTCCACTGCCTTCTTGCTCGAATCAATACCCCACAACCTGGCTTGTGCTGCTCGAAGCCTCATCAAGTCGTCTACCCAGTCCGTCTCTGCGGCCTTGCGAGCACCCAAATCGTGTAATCTCTGTTCCTCTTCGGAAGGAAGAAGTGCAGAGGAAGTGCGTTCGCCCGAGCGCCAAAGGAGGAGCTGTTGGATGGATTCGGGGAGGAGAATGTTGAGACAATACTGTCAACAGAACGCAAGTCAGCGACCGGGGTTCAGAGTGACAAAGAGGGGCACTCACATCGAGTTTCTCGATACCAGATAGAATCTCAAACTCTTCACACACGGTTGGGCCGCTTCGAGGGAGTATCCACTGGTCTTCGTTTGGTATGGGTGTAAGCGGACTTGGCTGGGAAGACGTATCCTACGACGTAGATGAGAATACGTTCACGGCGGTACAACTAGACTACCTTAGGTAGTGGGTCGACCTTCAATTTAGTTACCTCAGGATGGGAGGGTAGCAGTGATGGTTCTGTTGCGACTGCTTGTGAAACTTCGGCCAGGAGCTACTGCGTGCTCAGCGTCAGATCCATAGGGTAATCACGACATGCCGTACATCCAATTGACTCTTGGCTGCCAGGGATGCTTGCTGAACTGCAGGACTCAGAGCAACACCGTTCGCAGCGGGTAAAGACACCGGTTGCTTCAGTTCATTGGTTCAGGTCACATTGACCAAGACGACCAGAATAGACCTCACCTGTTCTTGCCTATCAATAGCCATCTCAGAGTCCTGAGCACCCTCAACATGCTTGTCAGGTGTGGACAAAAGTAAAGCCCCATTCCGCGCGCCGCCATTCTTATTCATCTGTACATCTTCTGGAACAACCATGCCATCGATAACTTCCATATCGTCGTCCTCCGTCGAATCCAGAGGCAATGTTTCCGCCGGCACGGCTTCCGAAGAAATAACTTTGGCACTGGCACCTTCCTCCGACCAATTGGCCCCGGCTCCGTTGTCTCCGGTATCCAACCTCTCAGGTTTAAGCCCGCTGTCCCCGAGCACCCACTCACATATTGCCTTTTGAACCGCCTTCACGAAACGCGCATCCATGCCCCCTCTCACGCCTGCAGACTTCAATAGCGCAACCCTTGCCGATCCGCCCTTCATGAATGCCTCATGCTTCTGTATCGCGGGTAGGTATTCCTTGTTTAAAATTGCTCGCAAGACGGGTTTCACATATGCAAGTTGTGCACGAACGGAAAGATCTTCAAAGTCCTCCGCGGGCGGTGGCGGCGGTAAAGCAGAAGTGACGTCGTCTGAACATCCGGGGCTCGCATCGTCACCGGCACCATATTCTTCACCCTCGTCTCCAGACTCGGGGCCGTCGGTGGTCTTGACTGCACTCTCCCACTCACCCAGTGTACACCGGACGAATCCCTCCTCTTCCAAAGTCCAAAACTTATCCCTCGTAATCACGTGCTCTTTGTCATCCAGGAATTTGACCTTGTATTTCTCCTTGCGATCTGGGACATGTTCAAGAATCTGAGCGGGCCAGTAAGAGCTTCCTGTTCTAGGAGCCAAGGCAAGAACAGGTTCCCCGGGGATTTGGAGAGTCGGATCTGGAGGACAGGACGACCAGCCACGCTCGTCCATGTTGTCCTTCAGGTTCGCTGTCGAGCGCTGTCGTTTCAATTGCATCGACTTTCCCGGAGCTGGGCTTGTGCGCAAAGACTGTCGGAGGTCGGACATGTCGGGATCAGAGTCATCAAGAGAGTCGTAGAAACTGTCTCCAGTCGTGGCATAGGAGGATAAAAGCGCTGGTAGCCCATCTTTCTCAAGCGTCGAAGCTTTTTCCATATTCTGGACAGCGGATTCCCACCTGGCTTCGATGGATGCAGTTTCATCAAGGCGTGGTTTCTTGGGAGGAGGACTGACTTTGTCATTTGCAGACAAGGAAGTGAGACGAAACGTGGTACGCGAGAAGCGCTTAGCGCCACTGTCATCGTTAATGGATAGGACATTTGAGGATGAGGGGGCAAAGATCGTACACAGGCCTCTACCGGTCGAGGACGAGGATGGAAAGTCTCCAAATAGTGACACACGGAGAGGTTGTTTCTGTACAACCTGCAATGACGCATATGAAGTATTCACCTCAGGGGCGCAACATTGCAACACACCTGGGCGGGCCACCACATGAGCTGTCCGGACGACTCGAGATTTGTAGCGATGTCTGCAAGCACGCCAGACTGGTTAACAAATACCCAAACGGAATTTCCAATATCCCAGGCGTAGAGATCCTTTTTCGGGTTCCTCTTGCTCTTCTTTTGCTTCCGTTTGGGAGCCACGGGCTGTGAGAAGACACTAAACTTCGACGTAGCGGGCCCCAAAGAACGCAGAGAATGTGCCTTGGAAACGGGAAGTCGCTTTGGAGTGTGCGGAGCCGACCCCTTAGCCGGAAGCGTAGGGGTCGGCGGAAGGTCCTGCGTAGACACAATAGGGGTGGTCGATGCGCTCGACAAGGGTGACGGGGGCGAAAGGAAGACCGAGCTCAGTATGTCCTCCTTGCTGAGAGAGGAGGCGGACGCCTTGCGTTTACGCGATGTCGATGCCACTGCAGGTGCTTTGGCTTTGACACCATGTGATGACAGCGGGGTCACGCTCTCGCCTGGCTTTCTCTCCGGAGATGAAGAGCTGCCCTTGAGCGGGGAAGAAAGATGCTTCCCCGTTGCGCTGTAGCGGTATTTGACGGCCTTTGTTCTGTGTGCAGGTTCGTGAAAAGGGTTGGAAGAACTAGGAGAGCCGCCATCCGAGCGACCTGGTGAGTCTGTGAGCTGTCTTGCAAAGCTGGCGGTTGCCTTCTGAGCTGCGCCGCGCGCTGGCAGAATCAGCTCAGCCAATCCCTGTGGACTCGTCATGTCAGTCGAACGCTAGCAGTGCCCGCCAGTCACGCCGCCCCGTGACAAACGCGGTCACCTGGACCTCGCTTACCTAACATCACCCCCTCTCCTCGACGCCCCTCGACGTTGAACCCGTCCAGAACGACTGCGGCGACGATAACGAGGTTACGGCCAGGTCCAGTGAAAGCTACCACATCGTCGAGTGATGTTCACATTCTGGCGTCCCAGGGGACCTCATTGCTCATTGCTCGTCGTTCACGGGGACTACATTTTTGCTCTAGATCATTACCGCCTTCACGTTTCCAACACGCTCCCCCTTGTCTCCATTCTCCACACCATGTTATCCGTAGCAACTACAACATGCACAAGCACCCTGGTTCACCCCCACCAAACCCCAGCGGCTGCACGTTTGGTCCCTCGGACGACCTCGATCACATTGTTTCCTGAACGATCAGATCCATCCAATACATCAGTCAACATTTCAAGTCGTATTTTGCGCCTACGCCACGCCTTCGAGCACCCGTGACATGCAATGCAGTGTTGCCGTGGCATCCATTCTCCACAGCTCAACCTCAAGCGACGTGTACGCGTCACGCTCAGTGTCCACATGACCATGGCCCGCTTTCTGGTTGGTCCACCCTATCGCCAATGAATACGCCACTTGAGCGTCGAGTTTGCTTTCTGCCCGTCGCGTGTGGCGCAACGATGCATTGCTAGATATGAAATCAAGGCCCCTAAGATTATCGATGAACCTGCTGCGAAATGCAGCCGTTCGTCCACATTTTTTCGTTGCATGCACAATGCTTGCGAGAACATGGCGTTCTGTCAGTTGACCTGTTTTCTTCGCGCTAAACCCCATCGTACCCACTCTTCGTCATGCCCACAGGAAATCTCGTGTATTTTGTCCCCACTTGCTTGACATCATGCCGCAGAGTGCCACTCAGATTTTGTGTGCCCCGATAACCCCCCATTTCCGAGGGAATCAGAGCCGCTGTAGGACGATCGTTGGCCATGTCCAGGCAGTACAAGAAAAAAAAAATTAGCGAGATGAGTGGTCTCTGAGTGGGCAGAAGCAGGAGCATGTGCATCAGCTTCCAGTCCTGCCTCTGGGCACCGCCCTCTCATGCTCATGGTGTGCCAATGTCGTTACCATGCCTGCGAAGAAACAACTACTATTGGTGTGACATTTTCGTGCCGTTTTCCTTGATCGTGTGGGCGGGCACTGCATGGATATGCTATCTTTACCACTCCTGCCTATTTGTAGCGTGAAGCACGTCCTATTACGTTGGCATACAAGAGTAGTAACCGGTGGGCCTTCCGTCCTTCTATCTTTTTCCCCCGTGACCTCGTACCTGCTAACAAACTTTAGTTTGATGCTGACTTTCGCAGCTCAATCGGTCTCGGGCTGCTCCCCTTCTGTCACATGCCATATCGTGCTGCCTACCTGAGCCTCTCTTGGCGAAGCCCCTTCATATCCATTAATTGAACCCTAATTTCCTCCTGGTTGCTGCCTGCCTTGTTCAGCTCTGTCTCCTTTTCACACCCATCAACTTCTGACCTTGCTCTCGTTCTACTGCGTTTGTGGGTGGTTTCAAATTCTGGTTTCTCAACTTGACATCGCTCGTAGAAGCGTTGTCCACTGCACTCGCCACAAACCAACATGCCTCCTCTCTGGCTGTACACGATCGCCCGCGATAACGAGTGCAATTCGATTTCACCACTGCCAAATGCCGTCCCAAACACACTCACTCAATCTCCCATTGTTGTCGTAAACCATTCCATTCCCCTCACCGGTTTTCACAGCGTCAACGATAGTGACGCAACAGCTTAATCTCGGTCAGTCTAGTGTACCCATCATTGTTAACGTTTTCGTCCATCATCCCTCTAAGGCCACATCGCCGGTCAGAACATCTTGTGCTCTGCATTTCGAATGTGACCCCTCCAAATGATCCATTTCGGTCCACGTGGAACACATATTCGGTGCTCGCCGATTCCGCCAGCACGCTCAATTTCGCACTGTGCCGCAAATGCGAATCAGAAGTTTTCTCTCCCACGCCCTGAATGCGGGCGCCCGCGCCGTCATATTCGACTCATGACGCCCATCTCGTGCAACGTGCGACTGCGCCGATTTATGAATGTATTATTGATCATGTTTCGTCTTTTTACTTCCTTCCTTGCAGCTGCGGTTCCTTGGGTCCATCTAAGCCTTGACAGCATCCCGATTCCCGAAGCCTTTTTTTTTTTTCCTTCTTTGTTTCGTCCGCGACTCGATCATGACGCGTGGGTTTATAATGCGCCTTCTATGGTGGCTATATATCCCTATGTAGCCGACTCAGGCCGTACTGGCGTGGAGTACTGCCCGGCGATCGCAGTCGATACAGTGACCGATGAACGATATGAAGGCTCACTCATCATGCCATCATGTGCAATCGAGGTCACGTTCGAATAAATCCCACAGCAAAAAGAACATCAACGAATTTGTACGCGTGATGCCGGCAAGAAACCCCCTACCCGCGCCGTCCTTATCGCACATCCCAGCGGGTACGATCGCTCTGAGCTGCGAACCCGATCCTTATTTTTGTCGGCACGTCGTTATGTACCGTAGGGCATAGCAACCGTTGCCCTGGTGGCGGAGGCACATCCGAAATACCTCTCGCAAAAAGTACACCCGTGTAATGGAAACTTTTTGGCACCCGGATACGCCACCATATCAGAGTAATTATCCGTCGTCGTCGAGTCACATGGCGCTGTATAGTTGACATGTCCTCATTGACGACGTTCTTTCGATTTTCTTTTTCTCATCTTCTTACTCATCCTTTCGATTGTATCTCGTTCGCAGTCTCCCGAAACGAAACCGAATATCATTAAGTTCAGATACGTTGCGATCGGAAGACACCGTAAACCCATATGGGTGACGGTGTCGGACGGTGAGCGTCGAACTCAACCCAGTTGGCACTCCTGCAAGTTGAATCGCCAATCGCCGCTCAGGATTCCAGACCCAGACAAGTACTACCGACAGACGACCGTAGTACTGCTTCCTATCTCCGTTCGGTTTTGAAATCAGGCCACAAAGCCATGGGGCCGCATCAGCATCATCAACGCTCGGCGCGGGGTTGAAGGACAGACAAAAAAAAAAAAGGGAACGCAGGACGCGGAGTCATCCAACGGCCATGTACATATGGGAGGATCCAAAAGAAAAAAAAAAAGAAAAAAGGTCCAATGTCGACAATGTATATACGTCAACGAGAAGCGTGACGTGAACCGAGCCGAGGACTTGGCCCGCTCTCCTCGGTCCTCAAGGCCTCACAAACCGAGCGGTCATGTACATCGTCGACGGGCCTTCTATCGACGGCGCTCAGAACGACACAGACTCTCATCGCATCTCGACGCTGCGATCAACCATTCACGACGCCCCCGTGTGATCAAGAGGACACCTCCGGCATCGCTAGGCGCCATCTGCACCCGGTCGTCCTTATCAAGACCTGTACGGATGGCGATTCATGAAGCCTGAGTAGTTCTAGATCGCATACTGGCACCGATTACGCACACGGATCAGCCTCGCTCCGCCAAGAAAAGATTTATTATTATTATTATTATTATTATTATTATTTATTGCTATTGTATTGTATTGTCCATACGCGCCATACCATAAGCATAAATGAAATCGATAACCAATCGCGAAAACAAAGAGTCTTCCAAATCGCGCGTCGACATACCAACATCACACACGTACGAGTCGTTGGCCCCGGCCCGAATTTATCCATGTATATACGCCGTCCACGATGAACAGGCTCGGAACACCGCTGGGACGGGATCGGACGGACGGCGGACAGCGGACAGCGAACAGACACTGGGGGAAGAGAAGCCACGACGACAAGACGCTGATTCAGAGCGAATTCGAGAATCGCCGAGGGTCACACCCGACCCAGGTGCTGCCAGTGCATTCGGCCGAGGGGCAGCGCAATGAGATGTATGGTGCTGTAGTAATATCCGATGCGTCCGATGGACGTGATCGTGAATGCTGTCCCTACGGCGCCTGGGCCTCTTGACTCTCTTGAGTCCGATTCAGAGCTCCCTGAGAGCCTCCCGCCCGCCGAGGAATTTCTCCATCGAAGGTACATCGCGGCAAACTGTCAGCCACGTTTCAACGAGCTTAAAATGTCATCCCACATGCATCAGAACAAGGGGTGAGAAAAGGCATTGCAGATGGCGCGCGCGAACCGCGTCCGAGTCACTCGTATGAGTCGTGTCAATGTATACCCACGGGGAATCAAGACGTACGCATAACAGTGTGCGATCGGTGATGCACGATGACTGCTGTGGCATGGCATGGCCAGTGTGCGTGGGGGACGAGGTCATCGAGCACAGGTCGAGATCGTGTGACCCTGACGCGGCTTCCCTGAACTCATGACTGTCAGGGGGACTCCAGATGTGCATGGCAAAATGTCTATAATGAACTGTATTCGCTACGACACGCACGGACGAACAATAGGAGATTTGTACCAAACGACAAGGAATCACAATCAGAAGCGGGAGTGCACATGACATGGTACTACTACTACATGCGTGCGGACCAAGAAAGCCCAGTACGAAGGCCAAGAGAAAAAGAAGAAAAAGGGAAGATGCATAAGTTATCCCAAAGTAAGGCAACGCGGACAAAGAAAGTGGTTTCAGTAGAAGATAGAAGCCAGACGCGAGACAAGGTGGCGGGGTCAAGAAGAAGGAAAAGGAGGGTGGTTGTGCGTATTAGAGCTACAGAATGCGTCCATACAAAATACCCAATCGTTCAAACAGTCTATAGGAACCAAGAGAGAAAATTATGAGTGCATGTTTGATGACGTTTTTGACCTACAACATATTCTTCATGACATCAACGAGAGAACAAGAGAGAAAGAGGTGGGAGAAAAAAAGAGAAAGAGGTGAGAAAAAGAGCAAGTAACCAAGATAAGGGAGAAACCCGGGAAATGGAAATGATCATCGATCCCGGGAGCGCGCACGGGCGGAGTTGTCAATCGAGTGCCTGCGGTGGAGGATTTTTCTGGACGGCCGTAGATCCGTGGCAAAGCGCATCAGCCGACTAAACAGCGGCTTTCGTATTCCGCCGCCGCCACTACTCATACCCGAATAGGGCGAGTGCGGCGAAGAGGCTGATTTAGTGGTGGAGCTTGCCGTGTATAGTGAGGGTTCGGTCCCGACCTATATACGCCCGACGGTTAGCTGGCTGTCCCGCCATTGAGAATGAAAAAAAAAGGGGGGGGGGAGGGTCATCAGAGGGAACGTACCAAAACTTTGACTTTTTGACCGGGGGTTGGGATGATGTAGTAGGTGCTCCCCGAGTCCCCACTGGCTGCCTCGCTCATAGGCGTCTGCGCACGGTGCATGTCGTCTCTATACATGGGGCCTCTTGACCCATGCCGTGGTTCCTCATGCACAGACGAGAGATTGCTGCGGACGGGATTATACGGTGTTGCTGTGATACGAGGGTACTGAGGGAAACCAGACCCTGTAGGGGAGGACACGGTGTATGTCATTCCGGGAGCTTTGTGTGGGGCATACACAATAGTCGGCGGGGCGTAATGATCACTCGCATGGTGATGCCCTGCGGCGTACACGATCGACGGAGGCGGCCGATTGCCACGTGAGTGTGAATGGCTGGGATGATGATGATCATATGGGTCGTGAATGTGCTGCGAGTGTGAATACACGACGGGAGGGGGCCCCTCGACCTGATTCGGGGGCTGTCGCGGGGGGAGAGGTTTGATCACCTCTGGCTCGTCTTCAAGGGGAAGAGCCTGTTGTGGCTGACGACGTTGAGGCTCCGACGCGCGACGCGGTCGGTATGTTCCCGTGGGGCGATGGGGTTGCACATTTGGATCAGAAGGCAGGATGTGGATCTCTTCCGGAGGCGTCGAGAAGTCGTCTTCATATGCCCTGGGGAGACCACCATGCCGCGCGGAATGGTGATGAGCCGCCACATGCTCGTGGTGTCGCGCGTGAGGAGGTAAATGCGCGTCCGCAGCAGACCTCGCGCGGTTATGGGGGTGGTAGGTCGTGTGGGGACGGGGACGATAATTGGAACCGTGGCGAGACAGCGGTTCCCGGTGGGGGTCGCGCGCAGTCTCGTAGTGCCAGTGGGAGATGGGAACGTCGGCCCTACCGTCGCCGTATCTGAGGACCATCTTTGGGGGAAGGGAGTGGGTGCTGTCCTCGTCTGACTCGTGTTCCTCTAGCTCTCCTACAACGGACGGCGGGCTGTCGGGGGAGTGGAATTGGGAGCGATAGTGCGAGTGCGAGCGGACCCAGTAGTTAGTGCGCTCCTTGGAGTTGCTGAATAGTTGTATGGCGTCGGGCGAGGTGGTGTATTCTGTCATGGATATGCCGCAGCCGTTTTATGGGATCAGGGTCGACGTGGGGGGTCGAGACAGACCTGCAGCAGCAGAAGAAGAAGAAAAAAAAAAAAGAAAAAAAAGTGCGGAGAGCGGTGTAGGCTTTATATTTAAGAGCTGTGAAATCCCGTGTAGAGTTACGCGATTGCATACGGTAGGGAGACCGAGTTTGGGAGGGATATGCGGACGAGATCGAGATGGGAGATCCCAGCTTGCTCATCGCCATCGTGACCCTGTGTGCGAGAGATGACAGCCCTGATTAGACTCATGTCGTCTTATTTCCGGTCTGGCCAGCAGGAAACTTCCAGATCATTATGGATCGCGGCCTCGACAAGATTGGCATCACCGGGAACGTGTGTGCAACGAGGCAGAACCTCAGATACCCCGGCGTACCTTTCTGGCCATTTCCACACTGCTGCGCCGTGAGTCCATCTTCGCTGAAATTAAATACCGACACCCCGTGTGTCCTGATCGTGTCCCCTTCTCATCTACAGGACGCCGATGGCAGCATTGGCATGGCCAGGCCTCAACCCCAACGTCGTCTCTCGAGCCCCCAAACACACCATGGTGGGCTGTATGGGGCCATGGAGTCATACAGCACCGCTTCATCATGGCCCAAATCCGTCAACAATGACTCCACCGCGCCGAGCCTGAGATGATGCCATCTATGTGCGTCAGTGGCCAGGAACCCAGGCAGAGGGCATCCGCCGAGCTATCACATCACGATCCACATGATCCATCGTTCATACAGCAAGATTGCAAACGAATGCGCTACCGGCAACTTTCCCCTTGACTCGGACGCGATCTATTCAGGCGCCCTCTCCTCTTGCTCTCCCCTCCCCCTTTCCCCCCTTTTCAGGATCAGGCCAGGACAGCCGAGATAGCCAGCATTCCAGCGACGCCTGCTATCGCGGGTGTCAGTCTGACGCCTGAACTCGCTGACACGGTCGGACTGGTCGACGGCGAAGAGGTCGTTTGCGTTGCGGTACTCTCCGGTGCCGAACTGCCAGGGACAGGCGTCGTCTGCGCAGACGCCCCGGAGCTCACAGACCCAGAACTGGTAGGTCCCGCCGACGAAGCAGTGCCCCCACCCTGCACGAGCAAAGGCGTCACCGTCTCTTGCGCCGTCGCCGGTGTCGCCCCACCCAGCGCGACCAGACAGTTCGCCGTGCCGCCCGCAAGCGTGCAGGATTCCATCACCGTGACGGAGAGTGCCGAGTTGGCGTATTCAAACACCACATTGTCAGCATCCTCAATCACCGTTGCTGTGAGTACGACCATTCAGCACGAAAAAGTGTGACAGAACAGCAGGACAGCTCTACCTGTGCCGGAGAACGCGGGTGGCTGGCTACTCCAAGTTCCAGTGGGCTGTCCAGGAAACAATAGGTACGTCGTCTCGTTATCGGTTCCGACACCGATAATCTCGGCACTCAAAGGCTCTGGATTGAAACCCGGTAGGACCAGGGATATGTTGGCAAGGCAGACTACGCATCCCAGAGACCGTGAACCCCAGTGTGAACGAGCGACAAAAGGTGTTGCTTACCTGATGCACCAGCCAAGAATAATACAACGAACGTTGGCACGTGGCACGGACCGAGTGAACATGCTGCGCCCTGAAGGAATGAATGCAAAGACAAGTGTCAAACAGCGAGAGCAGTGGACGTCCTGGGCGTTGCTTTTGTAGAATGTGACGTAGGAGGGTGTATTATGTAGTACCGCTGTTTTTGTATGAACGTTTAGTCAGTGATGGCACGGCCTCATGTGACCGCCGCGCACTAGCGGCCCAGCACCCCAATCATCGATCAACCCCAGTCATGGTCGGTAGAGATCGTGACGACTCGACAGATCTACTCGGGAGCCACTCAAATCCTCTGTCGGATACTATCCGCTGGTTCGCCGCACGACCCGGCTCTACCGACCACTAACAGCCACTCTTCGAGTTGTCAGTTTTGGCTGGGGCCCAGCGTTTATACTATATGGATATACAATGCGCTGCGCAAGCGCGATAGGCTAGCGACAATATAGGCAGAAAGGTAGGAAGCCGACTCCATCAGCAACTCAGAAAGGACCAGCTCAGTCGAGCATGATTGCGTAACGAATTGCATGGGAGCAGAGTTCTAGACTCACGGCCCATTCAATGAAGGGTCTCATGGAATTGTTATCAAGGGCACTTTTTGCTCATTGCGAGTGGCCTATCCCAACTTTGGCAGGCGTCTTTAGATTGATTCGGCACCTTCGTAGAATAGATACATAAAGTTCGTTTCGAGTCCATATAGCTCCATTGGAGATCGTATGTAATCTGGGGGGTCGGCAGAGTCCATCAAAGACAATTGGTGAATCGAGACGCCTGCCAAAGTGGAAGGGGACCAACCCGGTAATCCCATCGACTATTCTTCCTTCCATCCATCGAGATGCACAACGTTTCATGGTATTTCCAACCAGTGAGATGACAGTATGTATCGAGTAGATTGAGCAGTAAGAAAAAAAAAAGTGATGCGTGAACCATGCAACAGGATTAGTGTAGCAAGCAAACCGGAGAGAAGAGACCGAGGGAATAAGGAATACGTCGCAAAAGAAAAGAAAAGAAAAAGCCAAGTGGGGCAGCGAACGACGTACTAGAAAAGAGAAGAGATAGCCTGGCTATCCACACACAGTATTAAAAAAAAAAAAAAAGGATCGGACGAGCTCCCCTTCCCCCTCGGCAGATTCAAAAACCAAACGAAATCGGGAATCTAAAAGTTCACACCACCGAGAGTCGCTGATTGACTTGTTTTCGCCCATTGACTGGGAGGGTACTTGCATGTCCCATGCCGCCATTTTCGGCATCAAGGTGGAACCCTGGAGGCAAGGTTTGCGGAACGGAAGGAAAGGCGTCAAAGATGTCCTTGTCAAGAAGACTGGAAACGGGGGAGAGCTCCGAGTTGGAGTCACTGGGGGATATCCACGACTGACGAGGACCAACGTCTACATCAACATGGTGTTCCACAGGCGACAGTTCAGCCGAAAAAGAGATCGTGAGACTCGGTTGCGGTGACTCGTATAACGAGTTGCGTTCTGACGCTGCGCAAGCATGAGGTCACCAAGCACGTACGTATAAGCATCGTGAGACGTACCTTGGTCTGCCGTGCTCACGTTGGACTTTGTCCGGTTCCGATGGAAGATCTTGTCGGCAAAGGAACTTGAACGGCTGGCGTTGGATCCACTCTTCTTGGGAGATCCACTTGGCCAAGCGATACCGAATCCCTTGCGTTTGCCATTGTCTGATGGTGTTGTTACAGGGGAAGAGTCCTCGGACGACATCGACATGCTATCTCGTGGATAAGCGCCGGGTATATAACTGGACGATCGTCGACTCGTGAGACGATAGATATTCGACAGGTACTTTCGATGTGAAGGCGATCGTTGTGAGAATGTGGTGGATGCGAGACTTCTGCCGTCCGTTTCTTCGCCCTCGGGAATTTCACCATCGATCAAAGGCTCTCTGATCGACGGGATGGACATGGAACGCGCCGACTGCGAACCACTATCACTGGAAGGTATAGGCGCATGCTCGGTGAGGGTGGAAGCCGACTCATGTCGAGGGTCTGTTTGGAAAGTCGCGCTGGTGGGAGTGGGGGTATTTGCTGCAAGTTCTTTCGCCTTCAGACCCGTACTGTCTCCTTCTGTGAGCCTCAACTCCAGTAATGCCGCATCCTCCAAGAGCACTGCCAAGTCACCGCAGCCTGGACTGGGAGGCATTTCAACAACATTGCCGCCGACATCTCGTCGCTGCTTGGTCACTGGTGGCGGTGCAGGCGGGGCAAGATTGGATGGTGTGGGGGTGATTGGTACTTCGGCAACCTTGCGGTGAACAACAGCCTTGAAAGTGGGTTTGGTCTGCGAATGTCCCTCGGTCGTTGGAGTAGGTGTCGGAATGCTGGGTGAAACAGACTCTGTTGGGTTCGGTAGAGATATGGTGATGGTACTTCCTCGGGAGGTGGTGACAGGCTTCGTCACCTTCTCGGGGGGCGGAGTTGAAAGACTGACGATGACAGTCTCTACAGGGGCGGGTGTGGGTGTAGGAGTTGTGGAAGGAATATCAGCGAGTACCGAGGACCGGGTAGGTGAAGCCGGTATAGGAAGTGATAGAGATGGCTGAGAGACAGCGGATTGCGGAGCAGATTCGTAGTCTGAGAGTCCATCGTTGCTACCTTGCTCGACGGTGGGAGACTGCGAGATATTCTGGGATGCGCCATAAAGAGGAAACGAGTGATGTTGGGGTGCTGGCGGATCCTCTGTTGGAGGGTCGACCTTGGAAGTACCGGGATCTACTGGCAACAGCTGTTCCCCCACAGGCGGTGGCTCCGAGGTCCCCGGTGTATCCTCTGGCGCTTCCGGACTCAACAGCTGGGGTTCTGCTGACAGTGTTGCCTCGACAGCAGATTCTACAGCCGGCGAAGACTCCGGACAAGGGGCTTGCTGCTCGGTAATCTCGGGCGGTTTCTTGGGCACGAGGGAAGATGCTGAGGGTGACGACGCATCGACGATATCCACCGTTTTACCCTCTGCATCGCTGGTGCTCATGACGCGTCTCCCAGAGCCAAAGTTGACCGCAAGCGAATTGCGTCGTGGCGTTGAGCCGGACAGACCGTTGGGCAACGGCGGCACGGGTTCGTCGGTCGAAAAATTGGATGGCGTACTAGCCAAGCCCGTGCCCGTCGAGATACACCGCTTCCTCGGACCGGGCGACTCGTCTGCGGGGGGCAGGGGCGATCCCGACCGACTGACGGGTGCACCACTGGGCCGCCCCAGACCGGGCACCCGGTTGGCATAGAGTTCTCCACGCTTCTTGGGTGGTGCGTTTTCTGTCAGCTGGGGCACGCCCGTCGCAAAGCTCCCGCGTGGGACAGGCACCCCTCCCTTTTCCTCAAACTTTGCGATTTTGTCCCGCAGCCCGCCCGAGCCCGGGCTGGGAAGCCCTCTCGGGACTGCCTGCGCGGACTGGTGCGTGTTGGGCGATACGCTGCGTTGCTGGAGTGCTGCTATGCGTTCCTTGAGATTTGCTGGCGGTGTTTGGCCTCTGGATGCCGCCCTGGTTCGAGGGTTAGTTGGATGTGGTCGTTCGGACATGTTGAGTAGTACACCTACATGGTTGCAGCCAGAGACGCGGCAAAATGTGTTTACAAGACGATCAGCGAGAAAAGACAACCAGCCAGGGCAGTTTGAATTGAAAAACGGCAGAGGTTCGAAGGCAGACCAAAGTGTAAGCCGAGAGCCCTGATCCGTCGAGGAAGGACCGCGACTGGGCGAAGACGGAGAGTACGAGGAAAAAGGCCAAGGAGAGACGGTGCACGAACAGGCGTAGCAGTGAGCAACTAGGAAATGTTTCGATTGAGTGGTTTGGCTCGGGTGTTGCATCAAATTGAGCAACGATTTGCTACTCCGGCCTCGCCGCCAATACTCGCCAAGTACCCCCAATGCAAGTCCAGCGTACAACATCAGGTATCGTGATACCAAAACTACCCGTCCTCGCTGTCTCTGTCGTCAGGCTCGACGCCTTTGGATAGCCAATACGATCGTCGTCTCTCCACCCGGCCCTTCCGAACGTCGTCATCCGACCCCACACTGCCATATGCCAGATCCTCCAGTGCATCTTCTGACAGATCATCCTCATCTGTCGTGTAAGTTGCCAGTGGATCAAATCGGCCCATCCCGTTGGTGCGTCCTGATCGCGTGCGGCGACGTTCCTGGATGTCATACCTTCCACTTTCGTCCGAATTTCCTTCCTCCACAGCTTCATGTCCGACCTCGTCGTCAGGCTCAGCCTCCATGCCTCCATCCCACTCTTCTCGCACGCTATCTGCCCTTGATTTGCCCTTCACATCGTGGTCGATGGGCACGTCCGCAGTTACGACCGAAGCTTGCGGCGAGACACGAAGCAGCTTGTGCAACAACCGTTTTTCATATACCTCTTGAAGGAGACGTCGATTATTTATCGTCTAGGATTCGGTTAGGCTCCCGGCGACATCGGGACTGGCAGTGCCCACCTCCTGCGTAACACCCAGGATGCTCGACAAAATACTCATGTCTTCCGGATTCGTTACCAGGCGCAGGCGATATGAGCGGCCCTCGCGGTGTGAACTCAGCATTCCAGCGCGCAGGAATGACGTGGCTTGCATGATCCCATACGCTCCGGAGAGGGTTTGCCGGACTTTATGGATGCCATAGGAGCCCTTGGAGATGTCGTTTGCTAATGAAGAAGTCAATCAACAGTATCAATCACGAGAACACCACGTACTTGTATCTGTAGGATCTTCGACGGAGAGTAGGAGACTCCTGGACAAATCATACCACCCTCTCTGTTTCTTGCTGAAGTATGAACCTCCGTTCCTAATCGATATTCCGACCTCCTCGTAGTTGAAATAACAACCATAGAGCTCGAAGAATTCCATGACAAGCACACCGAGGTTCTTTTCTGGTTCGATTTCTCCTCTGCGTATTTTTGGGTGCATCTGGAGAAAACTGATGGCCAGGCAGACGATGCTGTAACTCCCTAGACCGCCCGTATACACCTCGTTCATTCCGCGCTGGTTCAGAAACGCCTTTGCGATGACGATGAGGCAACGTAATGCGAACCCACAACCCCGCATATCCTGCAGGAAGCCGTTGACGATCTTTCCCGCTTTGACACCGTTGCTTTGGCTGACGCTGATATCCACGCTGATACGTCCAAAATGCGTGACAAACTTCACTATCGGCACTTTTGCTCTCGAAATGACGGTGACTTTTGGTGTAATTCCCGCGCGTCTGAGGGTATTTGCGAGTGCGTGTAATACGTTCACTTTGTCGCTGCGTGCCATAGAGGCGGATTCTATGACCAAGTCGATGTCCCTGGCTACAGTCAGGCTCCGCGTCAGACGCCCCACAAAGTTGAGCACACACCCACTGGGTAAGTATAGCTTTGTTTCATAGCTTCCAAAGGGTAATATTCGTGCATCTGGAAATGCGGACGTAATCACGTCCGAGACGAGTTGAATGACAAGGCCGCGAATTTCGTCTTCGACAGGTGTTGGTGACATGTACTTGACGAAAGCCTCCACTTCGCGATGTAACCTACATGAGTTAGGTGACGCGCAGTGTAATGTCAATCTGGAAACACTCACATCTCTGCGACGTTGTGACAACTGTCCCAGTCAACCTGGGACACCCATGGTGCTGATCTCGGCTCAAACCGTTGTCTCCTGCTATAAGCTCGGTCGTCCTCTTCATCAAACACGTAACCGTACTTCCTCTTCGTGCCATGACCCTCCTCGTCACCCGTCCTCGGCGGCTTCCCAATATCCCACTCGCGCTCCTTTGCCTTTTCTTTTTGACGTGCCCTTTCGGATCGCGGTTTTTCCTCGGGAGCACCTTCCGTGTCGCTCACCGCAAACGGAATAAAGTCATCTCCAAGTTCGGGTGGTTTGACCTTGGTTTCTCCCGGTTCGACGTCGCCGTTGCGGAGGGGCTCTTTGCCTTTGTGGCTTGTCCCGGACGTGCGCGGTCGTTTCGAAGAGGGTTGTGTGGGAGATGTGGAGCGTCGACGGCGGCGACGGCGATTATGGGTTCGGTTTCTCTCCCTGTCCCTCCCTTGGTCTCCGTCTCGATCGTGGTGCCGAGACCGATGACGGCTCTCGTCTCTGTTCCTCGTTCGGTCTCGATCACGATCACGATCACGTCCTCCCCGAGAGCTTGGAGGTTTCGCGGGCAGAGAATTCATAGCGAAACTCAAAGAAGAGAGAACAAGGACTACACGAAACTCGGGTCTTGCGCGTGTGCCAGCTGGTGGTTGTTTGAATCCAACGCCTTTGCCAAACATCCAGATATTTCCATTTCCGGAAACCCCTAGCCCTTGGTTGCTACAGGACTGGCCTGACTCTCTTCAACACCCACCACTCGACGGGAGCGGGTACACCTCCTGCACCGACTCCGATCTCTCCCGGACACACACTGGTGGAAACGCCAACAAAACGATACACATCGCCACGATCCTGAGCTAAATCTCTTCCCAACAACGACCAAGTGAGGTGACCCGATGTCTCCAACGTGAACGACGTCGACATCGCCCTCTCGCCATCCGAGTCGCCGTACCGCCCGACGACCATCCACCCTACGTCCTTTGGGATGACCTCAAAGTCGATGCCGAGGTGGACCATCCTGATCTTTGGCATGTCGATGTACGGTGCGAACACGCGGAGTAGCTCTTGGTTCCGCTCCCCCTGAATCCACGCTTCGTGCGCCGCGACGCTCTTCCATCCCGTTACGAGATGGACCTGCAGCGCATCATCCGGATTCGTGAAAAAGACCAGCGGAAAGCCTGAGCAGTCTGATTGCCAGTCCGATAGTTTCTGAAAGAGGCACTGAAGAGTGGTGTCTGAAAAGTCGGGAGGTGATTTGAAGATGATGGTGGCAAACTCGGTGATCGTCATGAATGATGAGTCGAGCTGGCAGGTAACAGGTGTGACGGACTAAAGGTTATGCTAGCACGACTCGCAACACACAGCACCCTTTTATGCGATTCCATGGGGGACGCGTCAGCTTGTTTGAATATCGGCATGCTGACGCGTTTCACGCTGCAAGCTGACGACACCAATCTCCATTTCGACCCTGAGCTAACAGGACAGAATCTTCCTACTTATACAGGGTAACCAGCAAGAGCAGTAGAAATTGTCTTGGCTAAAATGCTAATCACACGACCTTAGAAAACTGAGGTACAACGTACGTCAAGGGACTTACTCGTGAACAGTAAACAACGGGTGGAGTGAGTTCAGCCAGCTGTTGCTTCATCAGCCACCGTGGACCCGCCTCAATGCTAAAGTGACTCACAAGTAGCTGGACACGGGAGCACAGCCCTCTACTTGGTAAGTACTGGTAGGGGTACCAGTCTCGTACGCAGCACAGTACCCGGTCACATTTACAAAGCCGAACGTCCGCCACTCGTCGAGAAGAGTGTTAAAGATGGGCTGAGTGTCAAACACCATGACGCTGTCAAGATCTGTGTAATTTGCCTGGAAGGTGAGTGCACTTTGCGCTAGGTGGGTGTTGTAGTTGTCAATATTAGCGCCCATCTGTGCTGCTGCTTGAGACCCTTGCTCAAGGAAGAGTGGTGAACGATTCGTAGGCGGTACCGTCAAGAACAGGAAATTACGAGCCCCTGCATCGTATAGGTAGTCCATCTTTAAAATAGTTCAGCCGCGTAAGCTGGAAAGCAAGTCGCCACTGTACCTGCGAAAAGAGTCGATCCATCAAGGTACCGTAGAACTCGGATCGCGTAATGTTAGTCTGTAAAAGGGTCTGAACGTCAGATACCTCCAAACAGCGTCATTCGGAAGTGCTAACCCAGCCGGCCGAGTTTCCGACATCGTTGATGCCAATCCAAATAGCAAACAGACTGTTCGTACTATTCCACTGAGCTCCCTCCGGCTTTGACGCTAGGTACTCGTTGAATTCGGAGACCTGATCAACAACTGACCTGGGAGATGGCGGTGGGTGGATACGGACACAAGAATGTTACGTAACACTCACAATACGGTAGGGATGTACGGAGGAACCAGAGCACTGTCGATGGTAGCACCGCCGTACGCCAAATTAAATGTCTGCATTGACAGCTAGTCAGTCTCGATCTCTTTCTCGCATCCTCTTGCTCACCTTTACCGCGGTTTGGTTGTAAGTGCTGGCTACAAGGCAACTAAAACTCGACGGGACCTAGTATGTGGTGGATCAACTCACTCAAAAATTCAACCCAGTTTGGGCCATTTGAGGACGTCTGAGCTGATACGTTACCGCGGTAAGTGGCGTATTGGGATTCACACTCACATAACCTGGGTTTGGGGAATTTATACCCGCCGAGACGTTGTAACCATCTGTAGTGTACGAGTCGCCGAACACAAACATGTATTCGGTGGCATTCCAAGGGGCCGCGGACGCGACGGGGATGGAGAACAGGGTAGCAGCCAAGGCAATGAGACCGCGATGCAACATGGTGTGAGGGCCTCACTCCATCATCCCTGGTTCTTTATAGACGGCACGATGGTTCTGGCGGTAGACCGCTCGAGGTCAGGATCCGCATAGTCCCTTGCACACCGGACACGTGAAACAACTTGAGCCCGCGGCGAGTCGGAAATGCGACACATCAGGCAAAGCCGTCTGTAAAATTCACAAGGGGGATTGGGTGGTGTCTTGATCAAAGTGGTGGTCGGTACTTCAGTTCCAGATATGGGTGCGACCCCCACAGTTGGGGTCGCAGCTGGAGGGAACCAGATGATGAGGCTCCTTCCAACCTCCTGCGACAGGTGCGATGATTTCGGTAAGTCCCCAAGATTTAGACGAGACTGGCAGGGCACTAGTTGAACCTCACGCTCCCCCAAGGCATTCTTCATCTTCAACCAAAAAGGAGAGGTTGGTCACTGCACTTTCCACGGTCGACACTACGTATTGATCTCGGCATCCGAACCTAGGTCTTGATTTCTCGTTTATATCGGACGGATTTCAAGTATGCTACCTACTTCTTCTCGTGGGCGTTCATCACTCGGGCCACATTTTCAGGCGCTCAATAGCGGACGTATTCCGGATTCAGGTCGTGTCCAACAGCGACGTGCGGTCACCCATCATCACGTTGGGCTCTACGAGCTTTTTCCACGTTCGCGTCAATAATCTTTATGTTGTTGCTGTCACCAAGTAAGTTTGGCAGTTTTTAAGTACACAAGTTGACCCCAGCACGCGGTTAGGACCAACGCTAATGCCGCCCTCGTATTCGAGTACTGCTACCGCTTCATCGCGATCGCCAAATCTTACTTTGGAAAAGTTGATGAGGAGTCTGTCAAGAATAACTTTGTCCTGATTTATGAATTGATAGACGGTATGATCTCTGTCGCATACTCTTCTGTTCACTATTTCACAGCAATAATCCAGAAATCAACGACTTTGGCTATCCACAAAACAGTGAGATCGATACATTAAAGAGTTATATCACAACGGAGAGTGTCATGTCATCTCCACATGTCGCTGTATGCTCTCTTCTGCACTTTCTCTATGCACGACCGAGCTCACTTTGGATTGAAGGAAGAGTCTGCAAAGATCACTGTGCAAGCGACAGGCGCAACGAGTTGGCGGCGTGGCGATGTCAAGTACAAAAAAAACGAAGCATTCGTCGATGTTGTGGAGACGGTCAATCTCAGTATGAGTGCTAAAGGTCTGTTACACAACCTCGTGTTCTGGTGGGTGTCCTCAAACCGTCACTACAGGGACCATACTCCGAGCAGATGTCGACGGCCACATACAGATGCGGGCCTATTTGTCTGGCACACCCGAGTGCAAATTTGGTCTCAATGATAAGTTGGTCATTGATAAAAACGACCGCGGTGCCGGTGGAGGTGATGGTGTGGAGCTAGACGACTGTCGATTCCACCAGTGTGTCCGCCTTAATGAATTTGATTCCGATCGAACCATCAGCTTCATCCCACCTGACGGGGAGTTTGAACTCATGAGGCGAGCGGCGACCATTTTTTTGTGAGATTACACCTGACTGCCTTGCCCGTTTAGGTATAGATCAACATCGAACGTGAAGCTTCCGTTGCGCGTAATTGCAACTGTCAACGAAATCGGTACCACTCAGGTTTCCTATACGGTCTCTGTCAAGGCAAACTTCGGAAATAAACTCTCCGCCACCGATGTCGTGCTCAGAATACCAACCCCGTTGAACACGACGACAGTGGATTGCAAAGTTGCCAGTGGCAAAGCCAAGTATGTCCCTGCGGAAAATGTCGTGATCTGGAAGTACGTCAACTTGTGTTACTTGCACGGTAGTGAGGCTAATATATTGCACCAGAATTCCCCGAATGCAAGGCGGACAAGAGTGTACGTTCACGGCTTCCGCTCAACTCACGTCCACGACACTTCGACAAGTGTGGGCTCGGCCGCCAATCGACGTCGACTTCCAAGTCCTGATGCTCACTGCATCTGGGCTGATTGTTCGCTTTTTGAAGGTATTCGAGCGAAGCAACTATCATAGCATTAAATGGGTACGCTATCTCACGAAAGCAAGTGGGACATATCAGATTCGGGTAAGCTCTCGGTCCGTGCTGTTCGGTTCAGCTGGTAGTAATCTGATGGCTGTAGTTCTGAGGCACGGACTAGCCCTTTTACATACATGGAATTTACGATAGGATGTCCTCGTTAATAATGCTATCAACTATACCTTTGATGCGGACTTTGGGAGATCAGGGGCCGGGGGGGAGGGCGGTTCTATAGTAGAGCATCCCATCTAGGCAACCCTCACGTTGTTCCTATTAGTGTCGTAACTCGCCTCCATCGTTTACTAGCAACTCCCCACAATCAAAGCAGCGCTCGTCTGCCCTCATGTTCTGGAGGTATTCCATCATAGTCTGCCCCGCAAACACCGCCTGACACTTTTTTCTGTCCTGCAGATTTGGCTTCCATAACACTTCCGCGATCGACAGTCTCCTGGACAAGGACGACGTCTCCCTGGAAGCCATACTAGACGAGGACGATCTGCTGCAAGAATGCAAATCCCAAAATACGAGGCTCATTGATTATTTCCAGCGCGTTGATGTCTTGAAGCGCTTGTTAGGCTATGTCACTGGTGAGATCGAGGGTGCGGAGGAGAACGGCCGGTTCAAGTGCGTGACTGGTTCAGTCGTGTCCCTACTGAGGTCTAATGGCCCAAAGATACCCATATGTTGCTACCGAAGTACTCTGCAGCGAGATTTGGTCTATCGTGGAGACTTGCGTGAACCACAGCGGGGAGCTTCTCGCCCCGTTCTGGGAGACCGTGCTCGATAGGTCCCCCGAGGACATGAAAGTGGAGATGGTCGTTGCCTCACACTTTGCAAAGATCAACGCTGTGTTTCTCACCAAGAAACCTGCAGAGGTAGGTCGCAACTTATCCCGGGTTGTTCGTTGCCAAATTCCGTTGCAGATGCTTGCGTTTATCCAATCCCAACCGTCCGTCGTGGAGCGGTTACTTCGTCATGTCGAGACCCCTTCAATAGTAGATTTGCTCGTTCGCATTATTCAGCTGGATGAGCATCCAGGTGGAGCGGGTGTCCTCGAAGTATGCTCTCACATGCACTCTTGTGCGCAGTCGCTCACCTCCCGTCGGCACCCAGTGGTTATCTTCAGAACAGCTCATGGGGAGGCTAATAGGTCTACTTTCTCCTGCCCATTCTAACGACATGCACACTGTCGTGTCGGAACTCATCAAGGGAATCATTTCTATGGCTGCGCCCTCGCCTGGCGCTGGCTTGACAGAAGGGCTTCAGAATGGCCCTGCTTCAAATCGTTTCGCGCGGGAATTGGCTCATAGGGACAGTATTTCCACCCTAGCCGGCTATATCCTATATGACTTTGAAGCTGACCAACCTCTTGTCAAACCTTTTGTTGGCGACAGCGCCGACGGCAGCGTAGCCCCACCCTCCGAGCCCCCCAATGGACACTCCGCTACATCATCTGTTATTCACTCGATATCTGTCATCATCGAGCTGATCCGAAAGAACAATTCAGACTACTTTGAACCTTATCTATTCCATACGCTCCGGAATCGACTGATACAAATTCAACAGCAGCTCCAAGGTGCAGAGGACGCACGAGAAACACTGGAGACAGCAATGAAGGAGATGGTTGACCGAATGGGTGTAGTCAATCTCGGGCCACTGCTAGAGATCATGTGCGAGCGACTGTCCGACTTCCAGCGGTTTTTGCATCAGCCCCGCTCTTTGGTGTGTCCATCCTGGCGTTTCCCTACGACGACTGGTTCACATTCAGTTCATACAGCAGGGTCTCGTGCCGACTACTGTCGGCCTCATTCGGCCTCTTACGTTTGAGCGGTATCGAATTTGCGAATTATACGCCGAACTTCTTCACTGTTCCAACATGTCTCTTCTGAACCGCGGCATGGAACACGACCATCTTTACGACAACGAAGGTCGATTGCAGGGCGGATTGGCGGCTTTGGAGACATTGGCCCGCGTGATTGCACTAGGCTCTTCGGACGAACCCGAACGCGAGCCCTCTGACGAGCCTCGCGATGAGGTTGAACCGGCATTGGAGCTCCCGGTCACAAACCCCTCACGCACATCCTCTCTCTTGGACTCTGATGAT
Organism: Boletellus pseudochrysenteroides; assembly: GCA_038090975.1. Taxonomy (NCBI): domain Eukaryota; kingdom Fungi; phylum Basidiomycota; class Agaricomycetes; order Boletales; family Boletaceae; genus Boletellus; species Boletellus pseudochrysenteroides. The sequence continues at coordinate 36,376 of JBBPNQ010000086.1, forward strand.
GATATGAGCGACGACCCGGGAAGCTCAGACGACGATGCCATGGAGGAGATTGTTATGGACGATGAATCTCCCAAGGGTCATTTCCGCAACGGAGATGATTTCTCCGCGGAGCCGTCACGAACGACGGCGGCTTCCCCTCCGTCTTCGCCACCATCAGGACACGCCGCACAAGCTGCTTCCCAACGAACTCCTGCCAGTCCCAGTCCGCGAGAGGGCGGTTCGCAGGCGACTGCAACTCTATCACGTCAAAATTCGCGACGGTCGGCCTACTCGAGCGCGACTCCAGAGATTCCCGTTGGTGAGAGGATGAAGCAGTGCTTCCTGGGTTCGTCTGTATTGTCGACACTATTGGTAGGGATTCTCCCACCTTGCGCGTTTCGGCCGACTGACCTTGTTGGGTGCAGGACCTGTTCTTTGAATACCCATGGAATAACTTTCTACACAGCGTTGTTTACGATTTCATCCACCAAGTCCTCACCGGCAGAGTTGATGGCGGTCTAAATCGCGAGTTGACCATCGCCCTCTTCAGAGATGCCCGACTGATGCATCGTATTGTCGACGGACAAAAACGAAACGATGTTGAGAGGCAAGTCTTTGTATCTGCATCTGTTGGCTGCGTCACCTAACGACCGTATCTCTCAGTTCCAAGCCAAAAGGTGTGAGGTTGGGGTACATGGGCCACCTTACGCTCATGGCGGAGGACGTCATCACCGCCCTCGAGCATTTCCCGCTCGATTTATGCCATCTCATCGAACAGTTTGCACCACAGCCTGCATGGAATGACTACGTTACGGGAAGATACAAAGAAACCAAGAAACGTGACACGAGTTTGCTGGGTGGTGGCAAACCAGCCGTCACCAACGCTCCGCGTGCGGGCGGTCGGTGGACGGTGGACGAGGCGGACGTCAAAACGGTAGCCCCACCGGCCCATGAAAGCTCCGGGACGAAGGGGGAGTTCAAGAGGACTACCACGACACGTCCGAGTCGAGAAACGAGCGCCGACTTTGGCCCCGCGCCGATGGACGACGAGGAGGATCACGGTGCCGGCCCGCCGCAGGTACGTTCTGCCCAGTTTTCGATATTGATGTTTTTGCTTGACTCGTATTTTCGTGTTAAAATTCAGTTTGCGCGTTACTTGACACAGGAGCTCCATGCGGGAGAATATATTACGTCGGATACGTCCGACGACGACGACGACGACGACGATGGCGGCTGGCTAACGCAGTCCACGTTCGACCTCGGAAAACCACCACCTGCGCGGCGACACAGCAATAGGCAGAGTTCATCTGGGTTTGAAGTAGGCGCTATCACCTGGTTTTTTCTCGTCCGAAGCCGAATGAAATAATCGCAGGATACATTCAATCCCTCTACCTCTGGCTCTCTCCGGGAAGCACTCTCGGATGACCCGTTTGGCGTCAATAGTTATGACGACGTTTGTCTCGTTCCACTGAAATCAGTCGTGTTGCTGACGCCGGACTGTGTTAGGACGACGGCTTCGGCCCGTTTTCTGACTCCGCTGGGGCAAGCTCTTCAGACCGATTCGCGTTCACATCGTCGTCGTTCTCCTCCTCGTATTCATCGGATGACTCGTTTGATTTCGGTGATTTTCAGTCGGGCGACTCCGACGGCCCCAGGGACGGCGAACTCACCCCCACCGCTGGAAGCTGGACGTTTGCTAGCGGTTCAGAAACGGAGGGGGACTCTGAAGGGGATGATTTCGGGGCTACGAACGGGCACGGGCACCAAAATGGGTTGCAGACGATATCACTCGACGACATGAACGACCGGTTTGAAAAAAGGAAGCCAGCGTGGCATTCAGCTTGAGGAACCCCGGGGGGGGTTGGTGCTGTCCTAGAGTCCACGCGCAAACCTGTCAGTAGTATATGTATCGTACGTAGTATACCTTCTATCAGGCGTTTCTCGTTCTCCTCGCGCGTGCCTGCACATTCGGGCATCATTCTTTCATACCATCACTCTAAAAATGAGCTGCCAATTCCCCACTAGATGTGCCGCCCCTTTTCACATCAAAAAAGAGGTTCAATTCTTGAAAAGCATCAGGGCAACCATAATAACCTCGTGATATGACGTCCATAGATAGTCAGTATGTTGCATCCGTATCAGTGTACCCCCTTATAGGCCAGGAAGGTTCACATTCTCACACGCGACTATACCACCTGGCAAACCATTTCGAGAGGTGGAGGCGAGAGTAGAAATGGTACTATAGCTTGAATGAATAACCACCACTTCTCGAGATAGCTGTGAAGGTTAACTGATCGAGAATCTCCCCGCCGGGTCGAGCCAATGTGCATTCGACCTGGTCACCAGGTGTCACAGGACCGACACCCGAAGGTGTTCCAGTGAGAACAAGATCACCTTCCTGTTGGTATCGAGTACAGTCAGTAAAAAAGGAAGCGGGATGCCAAGGCGTTTTCGTTGCACACCTCCAATGTCATGATAGAAGAAATGTGCTCGATGAGTCTCGGAATGCGGAAAATCATGTCGCCGGTGGTACCGTCCTGCTTGACTAGACCGTTGATCTGTCAGGAGGATACGTGCCATGAGTTGCTGGACAACGTAGGACCGAATACGTTACCTTGAGCGCGAGCCTGAGGTCGTGGGGATCCGAGATGGTTGATTTTGGTATGAATTTCCTGAACACTGGACGTGAGCACCAAGAACGGCATACAAAAGGGATAGAGAGACCCTATTGGGGTGAAGGTATCGAAGCCTTTCACTGCGGACCAAGGAAGACCTTTTTTCTTGATTTCGTCTTGCATGTTGCGTGCAGTCATGTCGACCGCCAAAGCTACGGTACACGGTCAGCTTCAGCGATGGTTTGGTCAGGACATTTAGCGCACCGTATCCGGCGATGTGCGAGCCTGCGGCATCCTGAGATATGTCACGTCCACCTTTACCAATAACGAGACCGAGTTCCACTGCGTGCCATGCAACAGGGATGAACGTCCGACGCTGACAAGAACATATTTCAGAATGGACATGACAGACCTTCGTGGTGAGCGACCACACCGTTTGGGATCTCAATGTTTCCCCCGGAAGTAAGGTAGCTCGTGGTGGGCTTTAGGAAGAAGAAGGGCTCCTTTGGGCGCGGGTTGTTGAGCTCCTTGATGTGGTCGGCATAGTTCCTGCCAATGGCAACAATCTGGCAGCAACCTCGTCGCTCAGTGTCATGACAGACAAGGCCTCCGTACCTTCTTTCCCTGCCTCACAAACTGAGCTGTTATCGACGACATTTGAAGACGAATCCGCTCACGGTGTGTCGCAGGCACTGTCAGTGTTCGGGCCGGGCTATGCCGCAAATGGAGTCGGAGATTCGGCGAGGACCTGGTTTGGGTATCGGCCGACATGATTAATGACAGGGTCGCGTAAAATCGAGTCATCCTCGCGCCCTCTCCTCTTGCGACGATGTCGATGTCTCTCCCTGCAGCTCTGCGCACCAAAAGCGCCCAAAAGTCGGCCACGACGGCCTGTTTCGCTCGCTCAAAATCAACCGTCTCTTCCTCCTGCATCGTCGACGCCAAGTCTCGCGTCAGGGATCATGCCAGAAGCTTGAGCAGATCAACCCCACGAGGCGCTACCCCCGCACCCGCCACCAGACCCAACCCAACCCATGTCCCGTTCCATGCCCCGGTGGACTCGCGCACCACATCAGCCGCTCTGGATCACTCCTTCGTCGGCATGTCTGGTGGCGAGATATTCCACGAAATGATGCTTCGCCATGGCGTGAAGCACGTATTCGGCTACCCGGGGGGTGCAATCCTCCCTGTCTTCGATGCCATACACAATTCTGATCATTTCGACTTCGTTCTTCCTCGCCATGAGCAGGGCGCGGGCCACATGGCCGAAGGATATGCGCGTGTGTCTGGAAAGCCCGGTGTCGTCCTCGTTACGTCAGGCCCAGGGGCAACCAACGTTGTGACACCCATGCAGGATGCCCTCTCGGACGGCGTCCCTCTGGTCGTATTCTGCGGCCAGGTTGCTACCTCAGCCATCGGTTCCGACGCAT